>CM076583.1:85736964-85928775 GCA_034641835.2 Pinus albicaulis
AATCCATCATATTATTCATAGATTTCATATTTATTTTACAAATCTACTATATTTTACACATTTACTATATTTTACAAATCTACTATATTTTACACATTTACTATATTTATTTTACAAATCTACTATATTTTCCTCCATTTCCCAAAAAAGTCTTCATCCTCCATCCTCACATGTACGCACAAAAGTCTCTCTTCCAATTCCCAAAAAGTCTCCATTTCCCAAGAGAGTCTTCATCTTCCATCCTCACATGTACGCACAAAAGTCTCTCTTCCAATTCCCAAAAAGTCTCCATTTCCCAAGAGAGTCTTCATCTTCCATCCTTTAGTTATCAGTGTACATGCACTTAAACTAGTTATGTACATAGTTATGTTGATGTACATGTACCTAAATTAATGTGCACGGGTCCAAATCAATATAACAAATATTGAATTTGGCCTATCTTTGTTAAGAACCCATACCGTCAAAGAGATATTGTCATTCCAGCCTTAACGAGTCCTCCAATTCATCCAATTCCCACCTCGAGTTCGGGCGCTCGCTACCCCTAGGGTTGGGGTCCCTTCCGCCACGCCCACGGCTTTTTCGAGTCTTCTGCCTCACTATTGTACTAAACAGGAGCAGGAGCCAAGGAGATAAACAATTTGTGCCCACAGCCCGAGTCCTCTGTCTACCCCCGCACATATGCCGAAAATTTATAGTGTCTTCGCAACCACCGTGTATGAACGTGGAATTCACACAAAAGCCCAACAACCAACAGCGTGGAAAGGGGGAAGAAACCTGGGATTGCATAATGCAAATTTAACAAGCAGTGCCTGCACCATTAACCGACCCAACACCTTATATGATGTGCATCTTGCCCACACTTTCATCCTCCTGTTGTCCTGCATGTGTAACCAATCTCTCAATCCCACTTGCGCATCATGAAGCCCACATCCCTTGGGCTACCATTATTTCTCAGATTATTTAATGTTGTTGGGCAATAAATGTTCATCTTTAGCTTTAAACAAATTGGACATATACTGCCCAATTACATTAAATAGTCTATATAACTTGATAAATATGTGTTGCTCATCACTTTTAGATTTAAATAAATTAGACATATACCACGTAACCACATTAAATAGCCTATAACATAATAAATATGTGTTACTCATCACCTTTAAATATAAACAAATTAGACATATACTACCCAACCACATTAAATAACCTATAACCTGATAAATATGTGTTACCCATTCCCTACCTCTACACTCAAGCCATAAGTGAGGTGACAACTAAGTGAGGTGTACCCAATAACCCAACTTGTTACAAACATCTTAAACTCAATATAAATTAACTAATTTTATAATTATAATTATTTTTTTTATTTCATTAACTCGTGTTTTTCAATATCTTTATTTATAAATTTAATTAGCTTAATTTGAAAATATTATTTTTTAATTACATTATTAAAATTTTCTATCAATATGTATATTCATAATGTTCCAGAATTTAAAAACATCCCCTTTCATTTAAATATAAATTCACAATTTTAAATTCAATTAAAAATTAATAATGATGATATCAAATATGTGTAAAAAAACTAATTTTGGAAATTAGTAATTATGAGAGGTAGATTTATTTATTTTATTTTATTTATTTTATTTATTTGTGATTAGGTTGAGTCTAGGTAGGGTCACCTTGGTCAAGCTTTTAGAGAGACATTTTATAGCCCAATATGAGAAAGATATGCAATTCCTTTTGTGCTCAACCTTGTATTTCACATGTGTCCTTTTAAAAATAAAAATAAAATACTCACTAATTAAAAAACAATATCAAACAATATTTGTTAGGATTGATTATTACATTATTAGAATTGGTTTGTTGGTTTGGATTGGGTTCACTAGAGATTGTTGACATATTCTCTTAACCACAATCTCTTAATTTAGAATTAGTTGGATCTAGTTCCAAGTATATATATGTATCATATTTGTATTTGAATGAGTGAAAAAAATAGTTATTGGGGCACCCAAAAATTTTGGCAAAAATATTCTTGTCCGCAAAACCAAAGATAACCATTCTACCCCCTTAGAAATTTGGGACAACTATCTTAAGAGCTTGTATGACTCTCCAGACACTATGGACACCACCTTAATCACTCCAATTAAGGAGGATGTATTCTCTCTTGACGACATTGAGTCTAGTATTAATAAGCTTGCTAATGGGAAAGCTAAAGATATTGAAGGATACCAAGCTGAGATGCTCACTATGGGCACCACCTTAATCACTCCAATTAAGGAGGATGTATTCTCTCTTGACGACATTGAGCCTAGTATTAATAAGCTCGCAAATGGGAAAGCTAAAGATATTGAAGGATACCAAGCTGAGATGCTTAAAATGGGAAGATTTGTCCTCATTCCTTATCTCGACAAGCTTCTCAATTTGGTTGTAATGAAAGGTTTCCCTCGGCTTTAGATGCAAAGCCTTATTGTACCTATTTTTAAAAATGAGGACAAGAGTGTTCCATCTAACTACAGGACCATTATGGTTAGCCATATCCTGGCCAAGCTTTATGGGCTCATTTTGGAGAAGAAGCTTAGCCTTTGGCTTGGAAGCCAGGGAAAAAGAACTAAAGGACAAGCTAGTTTTAGGAGACATCACTCGACTATTGACCATATAGTCTCTCTTAGAATCATTGCGGAGGAATGTCGCAATGGTAAAGCCGATCTCTTATGTTTCTTTGTGGACTTTAGAAAAGCTTTCTACATTGCTCCTTGAGATAAACTTTGGGAGAGACTTAAAGAGATCATGGTCCCTCCTGAGGTGAGGATTGATGTGATCCGTCTCTACGAGACCGTCACTGCCAAGCTTAAGACCAATGAGGGGTGGTCTAAAGACATTAAACGCACTATTGGAGTTAATCAAGGGTGCCCCCTATCCCCTACCCTTTTTGGCATATACATCGATAAGCTAGAGGAATGCCTGGAATTTGCAGGGTGCAAGGGCACCGAGCTTGCTGGTGTTCTCATTACTCTTCTCCTCTATGCCGATGATATCGTTCGTTCGCAAAAATCCATGATGATCTTGACAAGCAGCTCCAGATTCTTCATGACTACTGCTCCAAGATGGCATGACAGTTAATACCGACAAGACTAAATTCAGATCATTAAATCCAAAAATATCGCCCATGGTAGTTTCGTTTATAATAACCAGTGCTTATAGCAGGTTTCTTCTTATAAGTATTTGGGCATTGACTTCCCTCATCATCTCGACTTGAATTATATCATTGATAAAATGATTATTGGGGGCTGGAAAGCTTATTATGAGCTTGAAAACAATTGTAAGTTGGTCGATATTTACATTTGGAGTAAAAAGAGATTCCTCTTTGAGACCCTTGTCACCCTTTTTGTCTTATATGGATGTGAAGTTTTGGGTTGCAGTATATCTAGAGAGTCATGGAGGAAGATTGAGATTATTCAAAAGCAACTCATAACCTACAACCTTAAGATCAAGGGAAATACTCCCTATCCTATCCTCTTGATCAAATTTGGTTTGTCCCTCATTAAAATTACAATTGTGTTTAGATATCTGATGTATAAGAAGAAGCTTGAAAACATGGAATAAAAAAAGCTCCATAAAATTGCTTCTAACTGTAGTCAAAACCCTCACCTTTGCCTCAAGCGCAGGTGGCATAAGGATTCCCAGTCCTGGCTCAACCATTGGTGAATTAAGGAGGAGCTTAGTATGGAAAGCAAAGATAATATCAAAAATACTATTACCTCCAAGTTTAAATACAAGGTGTGGGAGGATCAGGAGCTGGAGGGTAAAAAGAAGCTTAGATACTATAAGGAAGTGATCAATCCCACCCTTGATAATCATAATTATCTCTCTGTGTTGTCCAGCAATAAGAAAAAATGAACATCACCAAGATAAGAACTAATTCCCATGAGCTTCGGAGTGAGACTAGGCAGTGGTTTATTCCCAAGACCCCTTGGAACGATATAATCTGTCAGATTTGCGATTATAAGTAGGTGGAAGATGAAAATCACTTCCTTTAGACTGCCCTACTCTTACTCACATTTTAATACAATCGTTAGGAATAGATCGTCCGAGGGAACCTTTCTTGATAGTTGATGTTGATTCCTTCGATCAATAGAGAGTGACTATATCCTTAACACATAGGATTTTGTAGATTATCTGTTCGATCATTCTATATAGGGATCTTCCTTCTCTAGGTCTTTCCAGACTTTGTGAAGGAAGGAAATGAGTCTAAAGATGGAAAAAAAGGTGTAAAGGATGAGCCCTGAACTCTGCCTAGATGATGGGCTGGGGAACTATCCATTTGCAATGGATGATGTGCTTCAAAAGAAGGGCTTGGACTTTCTTTGTAATATCCCAGTCGAACCGAAGCAAGCTAGGTCCCAAGACCTCGAAGCGATAGAGGACGATGGGTCTTACTATCTCATCCAAGAGGTACTCAATTCCCTACGATATGTCACACTTTCATTCTTCTTGACCTATTAAGCCAACCCACCTATACCAATCTTGGAGAACTTATTTCCCTTCTCTTTGACCATAGAAACAAGATTTTGAAGAATCAAACTTAGATTCTTTCTCCTTTCTTAAGGTCCAATAGACCGCATTGGTCTCAACAAATGGTAACCACCACCACCACCACCACCATCATCATCATTTATAAATTTAATAAATTTAATTATCTTAATTTGAAAATTATTATTTTAAATTACATTATTAAAATATCTTAATAAAGGGGAAAATAAAATATTTCTATCAATATGTACATTCATAATGTCCCATAATTTAAAAACATCCCCTTTGATTTAAATATAAATTCACAATTTTAAATTCAATTAAAAATTATTAGTGATGATATCAAATATGTTTTTAAAAACTAATTTTGGAAATTAGTAATTATGAGAGGTAGATTTATTTATTTTATTTTGTTTTGTTTTATTTTATTTATTTATTTATTTGTGATTAGGTTGAATCTAGGTGGGGTCATCTTGGTCAAGCTTTTAGAGAGACATATTATAGTCCAATATGAAAAAGATATGCAATTTCTTTTGTGTTCAACCTTGTATTTGTCATGTGTCATTTTAAAAATAAAAATAAAATATTCACTAAATAAAAAACAATATCAAACAATATATGTTAGGATTGATTATTACATTATTTGTAATTGAATGATTATATAACATAGTAACATAATTTGAATTTGTTGTTCTCGATGTTCTTCAGTGCCAAGAGAACATATCATTTATTTGATTATGTCTATAGTATGTCATATGATGATGGGCTTTGTTGTTCTTTGGTGCTTCAAGATCAACGGTTACTAGTTATCTTTGTGTGTATGTAAGTTTGTGTATGTCAAAAAGGGCAAGTTGTATGAATGACTTTTGAATACAATTAGTTCTAGACTGCTTACCTATATAGCTTGAAGTATGTATTTCAATGCATTTTGTTGGGATATAAGTATGTCCATAAAGTAATTCAGTATCGAGACTATTTCTCGGGGTAGTTAAGAATCACCCGTCTTACAACTACATTAATGAGGGTCAGAAGTGGTTGTGTCTTAAATGAATCAAGTGGTAGCTCGAAGTTGGTAGTTAAATAAAGAGCGAAGTCAATGAGATTTGAGAATGGATGGAATTGCTAATGAAGACCAGTTCAAAAAAACAAGATCAATGTAAAATCTGTTAATGTGACTTGAATATTGTTCTTTGTAACGTAAGCATTAAGGTAGAGTGTTAGGATTAATGCTTACATTATTAGAATTAGTTTGTTAGTTTGGATTGGGTTATTAGAGATTGTTGAGATATTCTTTCAACCATAATCTTCTAATTTAGAATTAGTTTATGTCTATATATATATATATATCACGCCAAGAGTTAGCTCTATAGGTTGAATCCATGTAGTTAAAACACTTTTGCGAGATAAAAAAACCTTATGATTAAAACTTTACTTTTCAAAAAAATAAATAAATACACCCTTCAAAAATAAATAAAACCCACAGTCACTAAAGTGCTCGGTACTATAGATATTCAAATCTGAACAAAAATAGTGAAAATTTTCTATAGAGATTGAGCACATGTTTGTCATGGTACATGATTGAAAAGGCAATTGGAAATTAATTTAGAAATAATGGTTGCCATGTGCTTAAATAAAACCCACACTCACCAAAGTGCTCGGTATCAAGCCTGGAATTTGACGTCCTGTGCGACATATTTTCCATTTCATAACGTATTTGACTTCCGGCAAAAATTTCTCCACGTCAAGTTTGACGTCTCCTATACATCACTAGCCCGTCATTTTGACGTTTAATTTGTGATTGGAACCGTCAAAATCTATAATACCTAGCAGTAGCAAAATAAACACAGGGCGTATTAATAATATTTAATATGTATGCGGCATCCCTTTTCCGTTAGTTGATTTCCCATAGAAAGTGAATCCATTAACATGTTGACCGTAGCAATTGACAAAATTACGGGTACAATGGCTGCGACGTGCATTAACTACGGATTAAATGGTTACTCTCGAGTCATTACTGTTGATTAGATGGTTACGGGTACAATGGCTGCAACGTGCGTTAACTGCATATTAAATGGCTACTCTCAAGTCATAACTATTGATTAGATGGTTACTTCTGTTGATGATTGAATGCAAGCTGTAAGAGGTTTAAACTGATAGGTTATAAGTTAAGACTCTACAGTGCCTTTCCATGTAAACCTTGCCTCCAAAATGAAAATTTTCCAGCTTTTTCCATATAAACCTGGCCTCCAAAATGACAATTTTCGGGCATTGTCAAGGTAGCAAGCGTAGAAAGGAAATAAAACCAGAATGCAAAGTGCCAAGGATGCAATGGAGGTTGAAGACCTTGGAAATAGGCACAAATTGATTAGATCTTAGCACAATGGAGTGCAAGTTCATGCCTACTCCTGTAGAGCCACCCGTCGATTCTCTGGATCAAGGGTGACAATTCTTCTAGGTTAGTTAATGGCAACGCATCTATTGAAAGTCACAATATTTCTTCTATATTATTCGTATCGTTCTCATCATTGCATCTCTATTTTAGAGGATCCTTTTGAGCCTCGATCATAAATATACTCATTTTTAGGTTTCTTGAATAAACAATAAACATGCTTGCAATGCCGAATGGAAATCACCTGAAATCCCTTTTTCTTCAAAACCCTCCGAAGTAGGGAATATATTAGAAATTCATTTAGTCTAAGATATATTTAGTATGATATAGAACACATAATTCAAATTTTTGTTTATCTTATTGGAATTGAAACCTTTAAATTCCTGATGTTGGTTACTACCAATAGTGAACTAAATTACATATCAGTGTGTAGTAAAGCACATTGCAGAAATTGATGCAATGCAAGGGGAAATTTACCGAACCTAGAAACATGGAAAATAATCAAGCGTAGGATTCATTGGAATAGCGAAATAATTTAAGGGAAAGGAGAGTGTTTGATCAATTTGCATCGAATCCCAATTGGCATGGAGGAAACCTCAAAATATAATCTCTTTCCTTGAACAATTATATTGGAATAATTGTAATAAAATGAAGAGTTGTGTAACATGGACACTTAAAAATAAGGTGTGCATCACAATATATGGACAGAAAATATGATGGTTTTATTGAGGATATTGGGAGTATTTAATTCCCATGTTATATGTGGATTTAATGTGGATTTCACATATGAAAATTATAATTTAATTTGGAGCAAGGATGTAATTTTGGTTGTAGTTAGTCATTTTTTTTGGTGAAAATGGTTATTTTGTTTTGTTCTCCTATCAAATTGATTATTGGGTTTTAAAAATTGTGATTAGCATACTTTATTTCTTTCTTATAATATGATCCTCTTGGTAGAGTTATTACCCAAATTTGAGTGTAGCTCATTTTTTATGTGGTGTCTCATTATTTTTCTTCTAGTAGTATTTGAGAAAAGGTCACATGTTTGTTGTCATGCTCATAGTGGAGTTTTCTTATATTTTGTGTCATGGATGTTGAGCATCAAGAGAACGAGGTATGTTGAGCATCAAGAGAACGAGGTTGCTTTTATTGCATCTTGGTAATTATGGAAGAATGAGTATGCAAAAAATTGGAAAGACTTTGAGCACGTAAAATAATTTTGTCGAAGTAGTTGAGTTAAGGCAATAGAGAAAAAATTATAGTTTTTATTAGGCTTTTGGAATTTTTGTTATATTGTCAATATGCTTGTTTAGTATGAAGTTATTTTATAGAAATATTGGGGTTTATCTTGAAGCTATTTCATCTAAATATCGAGCTTATCATGCTAATCGACTAATTTCATTATAGACACAATAGTAAAAAAAGAATTGATAAAGATTTTGAGAGATGATTTCTTGTCTAAAGTATAAAGTATAAAAGTCATTGGTGTGTAAGAGAAGTCCTCTCCATACATCTTACTAGAAACAAAATCAAAATATCTATTAATTATTGCAACGCGAATTATTTTTTTCTCTGAAAAAAATCATTATATTTTATATCAAAATATATGTTGTGTTGACTCATAGGTCCTAAAAACAAAACCAGTCCATTGGACCATATAAACTGGAAATCAAAACATCCTCGGCTACCATGAGAATGTTGAGATTTTCTCGTTTTGAATAAAATAGGCAAAAATCTCAAGAGGTGACAACAATAGAAATTTTGTTGCTAGATTAACTCCAGGTTGTTGGGAGGGAGTTAATGCATCCTAAATTTGAGTTGAAAGGATTTATGAGGCAAAGGATTCTCCCTGATATAAAACAGGTATCCATACGGATTGTTTTGAGAGTGTGAGAGTTTGTACCCCTATTTGATGCAATAAAAGATTGCCGATGCCTATGTTGTGTAATTTTGTTCAGATTGCTGGGTGAACCACGTTAAACCCTCTCGTGTCATATGTGCTTGATTTATTTGTCAGTATTTGTTTAATTTGTTGTGCATCTGATCTCCAACAAGTGGTATCAGAGTGCTGGAAAAGCGCGCAAGGGAGGAGGTGCGTATTGCTGCGTGGAGGTGCGTATGCCGTCCAACGGAACTGCGTGATTGAGCTGTGTGAGCCTGCGTGGAGGTATTTCAAACCTGCCTGTGTACCTGCGTGTTAATGCGTGAGGGTGCTGAGTTTTGTTTGCTGGTGGTGCATATGGTGCACTGCTGCGTGGAGGTTTGAAGAAGCTACGTGGAGCGTAGATTTTGGTGCGTTGCTGGTGCACTACTGCGTGGAGCGTATATCCACTATTCTGTTGTTAATCTGTCTGCGTATGTCCACTGCTGCTGGTGCGTATGTGATATATATACCTGGACACGCAGAACAAGTGGCGGTGGAGGACCTGCGCATGCCGAGAGCGTTGAGCTGGAACTGCGTTCTGTACTTATTTTGAAACGCTGTCGTATCTCAAGGGAGTCAAGGGAGTCGTATGTTTCTTGAAGGTTCATACAAATCGGTTTTTATTACAATGTTTTAAAAAAAAACAGAACACAAATCGATTATGTTAACATATCGATATCAATATTTAAATGTTTTTTTTTTTTTAAATCGATTTATGTATATCGATTTAATAAAAGGTCAATTGATTTGTGATTTAAAAGAAAAAAAAAATCGATTTGTAATTTTTTTTTTAATACCATTTGCATATGGTATGAAAGGAAGGTCAAGGATATATTTTTTTTTTTTTTAAAGTAAGTGAGAGGCACTTAAAGGAAGGTGAAGGGTATTTTGTTTTTTAAAGGGAATTTTTTATTAAAAAAGGCATTCTTTATTTAAAAAGTTGGATTTGGAGATTCTTTGTTTTAAACAAGATGGCGAAAACTCAAAATGCCCGGTTTGAAATTGAGAAGTTCAATGGCAAAAACAACTTCGAGATCTGGAAGGTAAAGATGCATGATCTCCTGGTACAACAAGGCGTGGCGAAAGCGCTGTTAGGGAAAAGCAAAAAGCCTTCTTCCTTGACGGAGGATGAATGGGATGAGTTGGATGACAGAGCTCTGAGCGCAATTCGGTTATGTCTGGCGGATGACGTTCTATTCAACATTGTGTCAGAGAAGACCGCCGCAGGCTTGTGGATGAAGCTTGAAAAGCTCTACATGACGAAATCTTTGACAAATCGGATTCTCCTGAAGCGACAGCTTTATGGTTTGCGGATGAAGGAAGGTACCTCGATTACTGACCATCTGAATGTTTTCAATACTCTATTGGTACAATTACAAAGTCTAGATGT
Organism: Pinus albicaulis; assembly: GCA_034641835.2. Classification (NCBI taxonomy): domain Eukaryota; kingdom Viridiplantae; phylum Streptophyta; class Pinopsida; order Pinales; family Pinaceae; genus Pinus; species Pinus albicaulis. Next base: position 85,747,195 of record CM076583.1, read on the forward strand.
AAAATTTGATTCAGAGGATAAGGCTATAACTCTATTGTGTTCATTGCCCGAATCGTGGGATCACTTTGTTACTTCCATAAGCTTTAGTACTGCAGACATCCTTGAGTTTGACGATGTGGTTGGAGCTTTGTTGTCTGAGGAGACCAGGAAGCGGTCGAATGCTGACACCTCTACATCAGAGGCAATGATGGCTAGAGGTCGTTCTAGAGAAAGACGCTCTGGTAAGCACAGCGACTCGCGTTCAAAGTCGAAAGGGAAGAAGAGCAAAGTAAAGTGCTGGTTTTGTGGCAAATCGGGGCACTTGAAGAAGGATTGCTGGAAGCGACAACAATCTTCTAAAGAAGCTTCATCGACAGAGAAGAAGGAAGAAAACACGACAGATACAGGTTCGGCATCTGGTTCAGGTATGAGCGACGAAGTGTTATCAGTTAATTTGTCAAATCATGATCAACATTGGTTGTTAGATTCCAGTGCATCAAACCACATGTGTATTCATAGAGAATGGTTTAAGACGTATAGATCAGTTAATGATGGAGTCGTGTACATGGGTAATGATGTCACATCTAGTATTGTTGGGATAGGAAGTATACAACTGCAAATGTTTGATGGCACAACTAAATTGTTAACAGATGTGAGACATGTTCCAAACTTAAGAAAAAATCTAATTTCTTTAGGAGCATTGGATACGAATGGATATAAAACTGTAATTCAAGGTGGAGTTATGAAAATCTATAAAGGTATCTTACTAGTAATGAAAGCTAAGAAAGTAGGAAATCTGTTTCAGTTAGAAGGAAGAACAGGGTCAGTTCATGTGTCTACGGTGTCTGAACATGACAGTAGTTCCATTTGCCTATGGCATCAAAGGTTGGGCCATATGAGCGAAAGAGGGTTAAAGATTTTGGCTGATCGCAAGTTACTTCCTAATCTAAGGTCTGGAAAGTTAGATTTTTGTAAGCATTGCTTGTTTGGAAAACAAAGTAAACAAAAATTTAAAACAGGCAAACATACTAGTAAAGGGATACTTGATTATATTCATTCAGATGTTTGGGGTCCAGCCCCTATAGCGTCATATGGTGGCTCGTCATATTTTGTGTCGTTCATTGATGACTTTTCTAGGAAGGTGTGGGTCTACATGATGAAAAAGAAGTCTGATGTTTTTACAATTTTCAAACAGTTTAGAGCATTGGTAGAAAACATCACTAGTAGAACTATAAAATGTTTAAGAACTGACAATGGTGGTGATTTTACTTCCAAGGAGTTTGAAAACTATTGCAAGGATGCAGGGATCGAGAGACATAAGACTACTGTTTATACTCCTCAGCAAAATGGAGTTGCTGAACGCATGAACAGGACTCTTTTGGAGAGAGCAAGGAGTATGCTGAGTAACGCTGGTTTACAGAAGGAGTTGTGGACAGAAGCGGTGGCTACAGCTTGTTATGTGATAAATCGGTCGCCATCGACAGCGATAGGTTGCAAGATTCCTCAAGAGGTATGGAAAGGTCACCCTTGTGATTATTCTAAACTCAGAGTGTTTGGTTGTGATGCATATGCTCTAGTGCCTAAACATCAGCGAACTAAATTAGATCCGAAATCAAAAAGGTATATCTTTGTTGGGTATGGTGATGGAACAAAGGGATTTAGATTGTGGGATCCTACTACCCGCAAAATCATCATCAACAGAGATGTAAAGTTTGATGAATCCTCTCTTGTACAGTTAGATGTAGATAATAAATTGAAACAAGATGATGTATCTGATTTTCAGCACATTCAGTTTGACAACACTTCTAATGATAGTCATGATGACCATAGTTCAGATTCTAGTCATGAACAGGTTTCAGAATCAGATTATGAACAGGGTTCAGATGTAGGTCATGAACAGGTCTCAGATGGTGATCATGAAGAAGTTCCTACAGGTGGTAGTCAGCCAATTGTGGAAGCACCAGAAACATCCTTAAGGAGGTCTACAAGAATAAAACGTCCGCCTAGAAGGTATGATGATTATGTTACTTCAGTTGCTTTGACCGCTAACTGGGATCTGGTTGAACTTCCAAAAGACAGGAAAACTGTGGGATGCAAATGGGTTTTCAAGGTGAAACGGGGAGTGAATGATACGGAGGACAGGTACAAAGCGCGACTGGTTGCAAAAGGGTTTTCTCAGAAAGCCGGTATTGACTTTCATGAGATTTTTTCACCAATGGTTAAAATTGTTTCAATTAGAATTGTGTTAGCATTAGTGGTTTTGCTTGATTTAGAGTTGCAGCAATTAGATGTTAAGACTGCATTTCTACATGGAGATTTAGATGAGGAAATTTATATGGAACAACCGGAAGGGTTTGTTCAGCATCGCAATAAGAAATTTGTCTGCAGGCTCAAGAAGTCGTTGTATGGTCTGAAGCAGTCGCCTCGACAGTGGTACAAGAAATTTGATTCTTTCATGTTGAGTCAAAAATATATAAGAAGTGAATATGATCATTGTGTTTACTTTAAGCAGTTAAGTAATGGCATGTTCATTATCTTAGTATTGTATGTTGACGATATGCTTTTAGCAAGCAAAAGCATTGAAGAAATCAACAGGTTGAAGACTCAGATGGCAAGGATGTTTGATATGAAAGATCTAGGAGCAGCAAGACAGATTTTGGGCATGGAGATTTTCAGAGACAGGATCAATGGTAAGTTGTGGCTATCACAACAGAAGTATATTGAGAAAATACTCTTGAGATTTGGTATGAACAATGTGAAGCCTGTGTCAGTCCCTTTAGCTTCCCATTTTAAACTTTCTTCCAGTTTATGTCCTAATACAGATGAAGAAAAGGATTATATGTCTCGAATTCCATATGCCAATGTAGTAGGATGTTTGATGTATGCGATGGTTTGTACTCGACCAGATATTTCACATGCAGTTGGGGTTGTCAGCAGGTATATGGCAAATACGGGTAAAGAACACTGGTCAGCAGTGAAATGGGTGCTTCGGTATTTGAGAGGCACAAGTAGTTATTGTATTACTTACAATAAGAGTAGTGAATTTGTTTGCGGTTATGTTGATTCTGATTTTGCAGGTGATTTGGATAAGAGAAGGTCAACTTCAGGGTACGTCTTTACTCTTGCAGGTGGAGCTATCAGCTGGATGTCAAAGCTACAGAACATTGTTGCTTTATCCACTACTGAAGCAGAATACATTGCTGCTTCTCATGCTTGCAAAGAGGCGGTTTGGTTGAAAGGTTTGCTTGGTGAGTTTGGTAGGTTTCAGGACAACATCAGGTTACTCTGTGATAGTCAAAGTGCAATACATTTGGCTAAGAATCCGGCCTATCATAGTAAATCAAAGCATATTCCAATTAAGTACCATTTTGTAAGACATGTTATTACTGAAAGAGGAGTCTCTCTTGAAAAGGTGCATACAAAGGAAAACTGTGCAGACATGTTCACGAAACCAGTTTTGTTAGAGAAGCTGCGTTGGTGTTTGGCTTCTCTTGGCTTGCAGAAAAAATAAATAATAAAGAAACAAGGCATCAGGCTAATTGTTGTCAAGGTGGAGATTGTTGAGATTTTCTGTTTTGAATAAAATAGTCAAAAATCTCAGTAGGTGACAAAAATTAGGAATTTGTTGCTAGATTAGCTCCAAGTTGTTGGGAGAGAGTTAATGCATCCTAAATTTGATGTGAGAGGATTTATGAGGCAGTTAGATTCTCTTTGCTATATAACAGGTATCCATACGGATTGTTTGGTGTGAGAAGTGTGAGAGTTTGTAATCTCCTGTTTGATTAATAAAGAATTGCCAATGCCTATGTTGTGTGGACGTAGCCCAGATTGGTTGGGTGAACCACGGTAAACCTCTGTGTCTTATGTGCTTGATTTATTTGCTGCGTATTTAGTTGAATCTGCTGTGCTTCTGTTCTCCAACATTTTTTATTTGGAAAAAAATATATAAAGGTGTCAAGTAATGTGCCATTTTAAATTTAATGATAAGACAATTAAAGAGATACTTTATTTTAGTGGATGGAAGCATGGATAATTAAATTCAATAAATAATTATTTAAAATATCAAAATATTAAATTATGTATCAACTTGTTTATTGATATGAAGCATTATGTCTTTTATTAATATTTTGTTGTTAATAGATTTTCATGCATCTAGAAAGTATCCTCTCTCTTTTATAAACATTTTTTTTGTCTTTTACAAACATCTTTTTGTTAATATTATTTCATACATTTAAATGTACTATAGTAATTTTTTTAAACATATTTTTAAAAGATAATGAATTTTATTATAATATGGTTGTTAATTTTCATTTCAATATTTCAAGTATTATTTTAATTGTGTATTACCAAGTCTTCAACAATGATGAGTGTTGAGTTTGGTTTTCTGGATTGGTTGGATATTCCTTTTGAAGGCTATTCAAAGGCTTAGTTTTCAACTTTTCCAGATAATTATCAGTTTTTGACAAACTCTATTATTGTCATTTGCGTTTTAGATGTCTTCTATGCCACCATTTAAGATAATCTATGTTTTCATTGGAGGAAATGTACACAGAATTGCCTTTTGAAAAGCCCTATTATGGCCTTTGTTCATCCAATCCAATCAACTAATTTTAGTTGAGTTTAAATGGTGATTTCCAATAGTTTTTAATATTTTATTAGAAGTATATCAAATTAAGATTTTTAATTTGAGTTTAAAATTATATATATATATATATATAGTTCAATCCATAAAACTAAAATATCATCTTTTTATAATATTTATATAAATTTAAATTTGTCCATACATATGACATACATATTTATAAATGCTTTCCACTTACAATTTCAGTTTTTCTAATTTAAGAAACCTCCTTTTTAGGACAATTGCCAGTTTTATTATTAGTGTACATCAATTCCAATACCCAATAGCTGTAGTCTAAAAAAGCAAGTCCAGAATCCGGCAAAGATTTATCAAAATCTTGTTTACAGTTGTTAAATTTCAGTGTTTTGGGTGCCCTAAAGATTTTTTATAAAGCTGAATCCATTTTAACTATCAAAAATGCAATTCAAACACTCCAATTACTTGATTTTTTGAAATTTTTTTACAGGATTCCAACAAAAAGCTGCCATCCAAACTATTCTATATGCTGAGTAGACAACTTGATACAATACAAAGCGGAAATATGTTCACATATTCAAACTCCATAAATGATCTCGGTGGTCATAGAATATTCTGCTCTCAATGGCACTTCGAATATTATTGTACATCATGCACCAATTCTAATATACAATAGAAAGCCAAAACATGTCCACATATTCAAAGTACATAAATATCTCGGTGGTCATAGAATATTCTGTTCTCAGTCGCAGATCAAATATTCTGAATGTCACTGCCTACGCGGACCAAGGAGAGACAGAAAGGCGCTTATTTCTCTGCTACTCCCGCGGTTTAACTTATGAATACCCGCCTTCACGCCCACACTGTTTCTGCTGCGCCACTAAAACATAAACTTTCGTCTCATCACGGATTGATCACCGTAATTAACGATTATTATATTCATATTAAGAGATTTCCACCATTCAAGCTATCAAGAATGAATATACAGGAGGAGAAAGACATATTTGTTAATATGACATCTCGGTGGGAGTTACGACTTCATGCAGTACACTCTGCTGGAGGAGTGCCAAATCTAACTGAATCTTTGCAGTAGTTGTAAATCATGTATTTTTCTTGTACCCACTTCAGTTGCATTCTCTGCTTGCCATTAAGTGAAGCGTAGACAGGCTGATCCCACCACAAAGTACAAGAGCTGCTAGCAGTGTATTTGCAAGCATCGATGTTGAAATTTTTGTATGTAGATATGAAAGGCGCGTGGCTCCAATCGGTCTTTACGCGGCCACCCTGAGTAGCCCAATCGTTTGCGTTCCATATTGACGAGTATACACCCATTGGGCGACTCCTCTTTTCTCATTGTTAGAAAACACCCGGATAGCCACATCGTCTACAAAGAAACTGCTTCCATCCATCCATCAAACAATCACAGAAAACGAAACGAATTGTTCATCAACTATTGAAATTCATAAATTGAAATTAAGTGGGCGTGCTAATTATAGTATTCGATCATATATATACTTACACAGCTTGGTGGCGATTCCAGAGAAAGGAGTAGGAATGGAAATTCGCAGTTGGATCGAACCACAGGTAAATACGCTGCTCTCTGTTGCCAACCCCATTTGAATAAACATTCGTCTGCACAATGTACGGTTCTCCTGAAGTGTTCCCCAAGAATTCAAAGTCGAATTCATCATGCTGATCACCTTGGGAAGACATCTGCAATATCGCCAAGTACAAAAAAAATATTAAACTATAGCAAGTTCAAATCATGGCATTGCAAATCCTTCACACAACAAGACTGTGGATTAATCTTTGTATGTAGAATAGTAGTTACATAGAAAGCAGTAACGGTGCCAGCAGAGTCCCCAGGAACGAGTTTAATCTGAGCATACACTTTTCCAAAAATGTATGTGCTCTTGGAAGCAAATCCTGCACCTGCGAATCGCACAACACAAACCATATTAGTCGGACTTAATTTCATGATTAGTACAGGGCTACAAGCAGAAGCAGAAGCAGAGGTCGAGAAATTAGGAAGAAAAATAGGATAAATAAATACCAGAAGTGCGATCAAGCTTGAGCTGAAGCAAATCCCCCTGGGACATAACGTGGTCAGCAGCCCAACTGGGGTAGAAGAAATCGTTGAAAGCTGCAGATTGACATCGCACAGCCAGGCTCCATAACATTAAAATGGTACAGATAGCCCACTGGTAGTTGCAGATACGCCCTCCTTTGCAACCTGCAATCGCCATTCTCGAAACTCGTCTGTTAATCAAAACTAGTATTTGAATGTAAGAAAGTTGAAATAAGGATGAGGATGAAGAAATAGAGAGACACAGGGAAATTTATAGGCATGACAACTTGACTGTCCAGAGAGGCCGTGGGTCACTTTTCTCTGTAATCCAACACTCCTTCAAACATTTAAATAATATATGCTAGCCTGTCTGGCACTTCCATTAAAGTAACAGAGCATCGTTTTCGATTTTATGAACGCGTCACGTCTCTCGTATATATTAAATATCTCTGAAACCGCTTCCATGGGAATTATGAAAATAAGATTTAATGGCGTTAGTGACTGGGCATCAGCAGCTAAATGTCAGATACAAATCGTAAGGCAAGTTGAGTTATGACGTTGTAGTTACAGGAACATTCGTACGATTGCAGTATCGCTGACTGATGTGGAATCTGAATATTAAACATAACAATTCAATTCAATTACACCACAGTGTTATATATATAGTTACGTAAACAGCAAGGTGTGTCATCGTCATTGACAGCTGGATTATTGGCAACCAGCAATAAACAATCGTTTCATGTTCTTGATGAGAACATTTCCTTGGGCTCTGATTGCCGAAGTGGGTCATCCTAATCATCTACCCTTCTTATCATCATTATTTTGGATTTGATATTGAAGAGGACCACCATAAAGTGATATACCGCCACGCACTATCACCCAGGTTCTACGGCAAAAAATATTTAAACATTCTAATTATTTAATTTTTTAAATTTTTTTTATCAAATTTCAACCAAAAACTATTGTGCAAACTATTTTGCTACATCCATAAACAACTCCAATAAAAAAATTTCATACTAGAAAATTCCTTAAAACAACCGTATGAGTAGGTAGTCATTTTAAGACCGTGTTTTTAAGTAGGCATTTGTTCATGGTGATTTGTTGCAAATCAATCACGTAATAGAGAGAAGTAGGGATTTTTTTTTCATGAACTGAAAGTTATATAGATAAGTTAAATGATTGTTTAGAGCACCTAGGATGTGTGGTATTTCAACGAGTTAGTTTTCTTACATGTTGAAATTTGAAAAAAATTACTATTTACGTTTCTTCGAATTTATATATGTTATTTACTTTTTTTCGAATTTATATATGTTAGAGTTAAATTAAAATGGTAATATTTAAAAAAATATTAAAAGTTTAAAGTATTTATATTAAAAAGTTAGTAAAAAATTTAAGCTTTTAAGTTAAAAAGAAAGTTATCATTTAAAAAAATATTAAAAATTTAAAGTGTTTATATTAAAAAGTTAGTAAAAAAGTTAAGTTTTCAAGTTAAAAAGAAAGGTGATTATAACCATAAATGTAGAAATATTTTATAATTAGTGTACATTAAACATTTAGAAGAATTAAAAAAAACGATTATATATATATATATATATATATATATATATATATATATATATATATATATAATTAACTTGTTTCAATTTAATTTTTAAGTTGATATGGTTATTTTTTTAAGATTGTAATGTTATTGGCATCTTTATAGTGCTAGCCCAATATAATATATTATTTATTAAATGTAATCTTATTTGATTTACATTTATTATTATTGTATTTTACTTTAACATAACAATTTATAAATGCACTTAACTCTTCTAAGTGTTTTAAAAAATTTCATAATCAAATGCAATAAATCATACTTATCATTTTTTTAAAGGCTAGTCTCTAAACAATGGAGAATAAAATTTCAATTACATGAAGAAAGAGAGAACTCCTATGTGATGCAGGAGCATTGGACCACCCTTAATCATAATTGAAATTCAAAGGTGCGAAAGGAAAAACTTGGACAAAACAATTGAAAAGGGGGCTAATTTCCATGAAATTTCGTTAAAATGATAAATTTGTTATCTCAAAGATGGAATCATTGTATCTAGAAGATACGATTAGTTTTAAAATCTGCCATGTAATTAGAATAGAGTGATCTCAGCGATTAGTTAAGCGATTGTGGGAGGAAATCGTGGATCTTAGATGATCTACTCGTTTTGTAATTTCTTTAAAATGCGAAAACTGTATTGTATGAGAAGGGAAACACAATGTAACCTCAGGGCGAATGTGTGATTCTGGCCATAGTGGCCTTAGCCTGTAACTCAAGATCGATAATAATAGAATCTGTTTAGTTTTAAGTATCCACCAATATTTCTAGATCTTGTGATATCTATGTATGCTATTTAATTTAGATTTATTAGTGTATATATGTATTATTTTCAATTCTGTTAAAATGATAGGTTGTGTGAATATGAATGATGAACGAAGTTCCTATGAACTTCATTGGAGATCAAAGTATGGCAGAACATGATTTCATTAAAAACGCGATTCTAGCGACAGATATCAGTGTGCAGGTGGAATGGATGGTCATGATCAAGTTACAGAAATGAAGCAAGAGATCGACAGACTAGATTGCATCGCATACGGCCATAAAATGGTTAGCACAAATCGCAATCGAAGATTTTATATTTACATGTTAATACATCGCAAGTTAATCGTTTTAAGTTGCGATGCGATAAGAGGTGGAGTTGCGATGCGATGTGATCACATATCGTACATGATAAGGGAACGTTGTTTTCTCTATTTATTATTTTGTGTGACATGCGATAAGTTATTCGCAGCAATTTGTGAAATCGCAAAATCACAAATATTTTGATATGGTTAAACATTGCATGATGTGATGGGCCGAAGTTCCAATGAGGTAAATGTGTGAAGTTGCGATATTGCGATCCGTCATGCATAGTTGGAAATTTATGTGGGCCCATAACCCACAGGTCCATGTATTGTGTAAATATGCAGTTTTGTTACATCAAAGTGGTATCAGAGTAGAAAAAAGATTCTGCATGCAAAGGAAGGAGGTACAAATATGTCGAAGATTGGTAAGCGTGTGGTCTTTATATTTTTGTGCAGGTAGCGGGAGAGGAAGGTGAGAATATTGCATCATCTTAGAGCTAGGAGTGCTCAAATGGTTCCAGAGGAGAGAACCAGAGAGATGCCAAAAGACTAAGCTCAGAGGAGAGAAGCTTAGTGAGGTATCGTGTAGCAAGGAGGAGGATTGCCACTACAGAGGTTTTGTTGCAACTCACGAATGTTGTTACAGATATATCACAAAGGAAATTCCACAGAGAGTGTGGGTATAATTGCTAACAAAAAAAAAGGATACCAAGAAAAGGACTTGGTACTGATAGCAAGTAGCAAACTTGTTATAGAGATGAAGAAGGCATATGACCAAGAGGTCATAAAAATTTTGTACCTTGGGAGTTTGATGCAGGAGCATCAGACCACCCTTAATCATAATTGAAATTCAAAGCTGCGGAAGGAAAAACGTGGACAAACCAATTGAAAAGGGAGCTAATTTCCTTGAAATTTGGTTTAAATGATAAATTTGTTATCTCAAAGATGGAATTGATGTATCTAGAGGATATGATTAGTTTTAAAATCTGCCATGTAATTAGAATAAATTGATCTCAGGGATTAGTTAAGCGATTGTGGGAGGAAATCGTGGATCTTAGATGATCCACTCGTTTTATAATCTCTTTAAAATGCAAAGACTTTATTTTATGAGAAGGGAAACACAATGTAACCTCAAGACGAATGTGTGATTCTAGCTATAGTGGCCTTAGCCTGTAATTCGAGCTCGATAATAATAGAATCTGATTAGTTTTAAGTATCCAGTAATGTTTCTGGATCTTGTGATATCTGTGTGTGCTATTTAATTTAGATTTCTCAGTGTAAATACGTATTCTTTTCAATTCTGTTAAATTGATAGGCCGTGTGAATATGAATGGTGAACGAAGTTCCTATGAACTTCGTTGGAGATCAAAGTATGGCAGAACATGATTTCATTAAGGACGTGATTCTATCGACAGATATCAGTGTGCAGGTGGAATGGATAGTCATGATCAAGTCGCAGATACGAAGAAAGAGATGGGCGGACCAGATTACATCGCATACGGCCATAAAATGGTTAGCGCACATCATAATCGACGATTTTTATATTTACATCTTAAGACATTGCAAGTTAATTGGTTTAAGTTGCGATGCGATAATAAGTGGAGTTGCGATGCGATGTCATCACATATCGCACATGATAAGGGAACCTTATTTTTGCTATTTTTTATTTTGTGCGACATGCGATAAGTTATTAGCAGCGATTTGCGAAATCGCAAAGATTGTGATATGGTTAAACATTGCGATGATGTGATGGGCCGAGGTGCCGATGAGTTAAATGTGCGAAGTTGCGATATTGCTATCCGCCGTGCAAAGTTGGAAATTTATGTGGGCCCATAACCCACAGGTCCGTGTATTGTGTAAATATGCAGTTTTGTTGCATTACTATGGCACTTCAAACATTAGTATAAGTCAATAACTAATAAAGAGAGATTGGACTAGAGATTCTATTTCCTAGCTCCTTTATTTGTTGTATTAAAATAGTGAGGACTTATGCATGTGATTGGTGGAAACAATTGAAGAGAAAGATATTATGGAAAGCAAAGTAAAGATCTAGAATTGGGAAAAGATGGTCACCAAATTGAGAGGTAAAATTTTAAATTATAAATATACCTTGAGAATGTATAGAAAGTTAGAGAAGTTGAAGAATGATGATAAATGTATAGAGAATTATTTTGAATATACCATTCCCATGAGAGCTAGTTTTGCATGAGATAGTGAGGAATGTATCATTTAGTTTTTGGATGGATTGAAGCCATCTATTAAAAGGAAGATATGTGTGGAGAAGATATTGTTATTTCTTATCATTTGGATTTGAGAAATAAGAAGTCTAAGATCAAGAGAAAGCATTAGAGTAAGTGGTGAGAGAAGAACAAAAAGTAAATTATGCCAATTATGGTTGCAAAGAGTATTTTTGTGAAAGTGGGCATGTGTTGTTGAGGAACATAATGAGGAAGGTGTATTTTAATTGCATGTCATGGATAGCATGCCAAAAGAGAGCATGGAAGAAGGATTTGTAGTAGAAGACTACAATGATAAAATCATGGTAAATAGTTTGCATAGTAAACTCAAGATCCAATATAGAGCCTAGTAGTTTTCTTGAGCTAGTATATTTGTGCACCAAAGAATTGTTGTGAGACAAAGATTATTGCAAATATGAGTCATAATGCAATAATAAAGTTGCAAGGTAGATATGTTGTAGTCATGAATAATGTTTTAATGATGAGTGTGATTGTTACAAAAGATGGCGTTGTCGAATAAATGGTCTTGCAATAGTGGAGTTTCAAGGAGATAATATTACAACATATGTAATAGTGAAGGAAGTGCTTATATGAAATGTGGATTTCCATAATTTTTTTTGTATTGAATTTATTATGGGTGAAATGGAATGTATAGGAAAAGAAAAGACTTAATCGAGTAGACCACAGAAAAGATGTAGTAATTGCAATAGGAAGAGTTTGTGTAGAAGAGTGGAGATGACCAAAGCATATTCAAATTGAAGATGATTGTGGTAGAAGAGTTGTTAAAATAAATGAAAATAAAGAGATTTTATAATAATAAGCATTTTTGGAGTTTGTTCAGACAATTTCAAAGGTGTAGAAGAGGGTGGATGGGGAGGTTTCAAGCACTAGATGAAGTAATTTAAGGTAATGAGCCCCATTGGAGATTTGCAATAGTTGCTAGAAGATGATGGGATGTAACCAATGGTGGAATAAATGATGGTAAATATGAAAAAAAACAAACTTAGCAAGGAATATAAAAAATTTGAGTATAGATATAAGTCCCACAATTACAAAGTGCAAAGGCATAGATTAAAAAGTGATAGGAGCTGGGTGTTGAGTGGAGAGTGTCAAAAAAAGTGGTTCAAAGTGTGAAAGAGAAGAAAGAAGAAAAGAAAGAAAAGGTGATGACATTAACAATATTAAAAGAAAGATCTTCACATTTTCCAACCAAGCAATTTTCATGTAAAGCATCCATGTCACTATAGTCATTATGCACATTTTCTTACGTTTTCTTAGTTTTAGTATTATTTTGTGATAAAATAATTATTATGTAGTGAAATATATCCATCGTAGATATATGTCAACCATTGGAATATGAAGCAGTGTATTTGGAAATCCAATAATATGGTAGATGTAAGGCCAAAAACCGAGCACAAAACATGAATTTTGTGGATGAGAAAAACATATTTTTCTCTCATCTGATTTGGTTTGTATAACATGTATAGCTTTATACTCTAGAGACGCATGCATAGGATATATAAATCTAATGGATACCCAATAGTTTGGCTAATCTATTTTATAAATAATTCAAATTTATTGTTACGATACTTATGCTCATAATCAAATTTGAAGAACTATGCCATTATTTCTATTGAGTGGTTTATTAATTTGGTGTAGATATACATATGCTTACTTTTAAATGGCTATAGATTTTGATGTTTATATATTTAATATCGGTGTTATATTTGTATATATCAATTGTGGAGAAATTCCATTATGTACGTGTGATATTGTAAGGGGTTATGGTCTCATTGCATCAAGATGTAAGAGATGGAGGGAGCATAGATGACATTAAGTCCCTTAAGTACCTTGATGATAAATAAATAATCCCCATAGCCAAAATGTCACTTGAGTGAAGGATCTAAATTAAATGATACATCACCAAGTTGTTAGCACTTCTACTTCATCATTTGATGCAATGCCCAACCCCATCCAAAATAAGTTATATTTTTTTTCCTTCAAGGTTTATGATGACACTCTATTCACACTGCCACTTTAGATTGTAAATTATTTACATTTATATGTATTCTCACTATTATTTGTACGGAATTCATTTTCATTCCTTTATTTATGAATCTCTCAATTGCTCATTCCACATTCATCACTACTAGTATGCCCATGTGCTACTCCATCTTTTCAGTCTCTTTATCATCTTTTTGATATCTCCATTGTCTTCAAAACCTTCATGGGAATTTCCCTCTAATGTGCATCACATTTCCATCATGCTTTCCTTTTACTCTTTCCATGACCATAATCAATGATAACACATATCAATACATGTCAACTTTACACATGTACATGAGTTAAAGAAATGTGTTTCATGGGATTTTAGTTTCACTTGTCATTGGCATTAATGTTGTCTTAAATACGTTTACGGTGTCAATATGGATAATTTTCCCTATCAGCCCACTATTTACTTAATCTTTCAAATCATCTATATCTTCAAGTGAGTCTCTACTTTTCATCTTTGTGAATCATGTTGACATCACATAACTAAATAAACTATGTCTACATAAAAACATTTTCAGCTACTATCTTTTTCACCAATATGATTGGTGATTTTTCACTATTATTTTTAACACTAACATGATATGTGTCTCAAGTATAACCAATATCCCTATGATCAAAAACTAAATAACAAAATCCTCTAACCCGTGCATAATACTCATTTATTGTCTCTGACTCAAAAGTTTTTTTTATCTTTTCCCTTTTAAGAGTTTTTCTTTCTCTTTATTTTTATAATATCTTATCTTCATTATACTTCCATACACACATTTCTGAAATTAATGCAAACCACCTCTAAATGCTTACATAAATATACACCACCTTTAAATATATACATTGTAGTTTAAAAAATAGATACCATGAGATTTTAAGTTCATCTTTAATAGGCTTCCATGTTATCTTTAACACGTCCATAATCTTCTTTTAAATATTTTTATCATTTTGGAAATGATACACTTCTATCAAAGTCATTGAGAATTTCATTTCAAACACAATAAAATTTAAAATAAAATTATATTCAACTCTACACCTATATTCTATAAAATAAAATATTTACTAAATACATATTATCATAAAACTAGGAAAATACGTCTAATCATAGAATTGGAAAAATTAACTAATAAAATTTAAAATAACATTATGTTCAACTATACACATAATATTCTATAAAATAAAATATTTACTAAATACATATTATCATAAAACTGGAAAATACGTCTAATCATAAAACTAGAAAAATAAACTACTCAAGAGTGAGAGAGTTACTTGAAGGATTTAAAAGAGTGAGGCATATTTATTTAAACCATAAATTTGGATAAAATGAATCATTTATAATCTAATTTATAATAGATAGTTTGTAGTGTTGAAAAAAAGATTGAGAGGTTTGGACTTTTTGGCAGCATTGAAAGAAAAAAGATTGAGGGGGTTGGACCTTTTGGCAGTGTTAGCCAACTATAAAATTTGTTATATCAAATGCTGGCTAAAATATTTTTGGTGTCTTCAAGAAACAAGTTTTATTGATAAAATATGTTATCTCTTGAAGACTCTTGAAGGCCTTATGCCTCTGTCCAAATCTTCGTTGCTGTTCTCTTTTTATACTCAGAAATTCTGTTGATCTCATGAGAAAAGACTGCTGCAAAGGCCATTTTTCCCTCCTTCCACTTCAAAACTAACCTTCATTTTCCTCCCCTTTTTTCTCCATAAAACTCTATTTTCATGATTCCTTTTCTACCATTCATGAAAATCATTTTTATGAGGTTAAGAACTTACTTTTTAACCTTACCGAAGCCCTCAAATTCCTTTGAAAACCATTGAAAATCTATAAAAAACCCACTTTTGTATTACAGACTTAAGCCCCCTTGGGCTAAGTCCTAAACCACTTACCCTCCATATGCCTGCACCCTAGAACCAGGTGCTAGAGCCTTTTAGCGCTTATTGCATCGGAACAATACGCAACGCACAAGTCTTTTTGCCTCACAAGTTTTCCGATGCGATTAGCCCGTCATATTAAACTCCGCACCCACCACTTTTCATTCCATATAGCCTATGCCCGGGACCAAGAGTTTAAGTCCCAAGGCGCTAATTGAAAAATCCAATGGGTAGATTAAAAAGGCCAAGCCCAAAGGCCCGATCCCGATTGGCCCATATATACATAAGCCCTGGGCCTATTGATGTTCCATATAGACCAGGCCCCACAACCGGATGCCTTTCATATGTATTTTCTGCCCCCGATCCACCAAAACTTTGTATTATATTAAAACTTTGGGTTTTTCATGCATTATGAAGGGTTTCCGCCGGTTTGCTTTAAAAGCAATCCCCGTCGTTGATCGTAAGTCGATCAAACGGCCCGCGCAACATCGCATCGCAACATTTTCATTGAGCGCATTTAACATAATGCCCCCTCCGATTAACATCTCTCGATTCTTTCCCTGCTGTCGATCTGAGCAGCAGATCGACGACCCATAACTAATCACTCCGTTGCACTCCAAATTTCATTACCCTGCCAATTGCGACCTCCCGACGCATCTCTCACCGTCGATCTGATTTACAGATCGACGATCTTCATCTAATCGCATCGGAGTTTTCCATCGGGTGCGCCTAATTACTTTAATTTTCCCCCCTCTGATCGCCGATTCCTGATTCACTCTCCACTGTCGATCTGATCTGCAGATTGACGGTCATCGCTAAATCGCATCGCAAGTTTCATCGAGCGCGTTTTATTTCTTCCCCAGATTGGTCATCTCGCGATCAATCGAGAGCCGTTGATTTTTCCCCTGCCTTCTATGATCCAACGATCCTCATTCACTCCGATCACAAGTCTTACCTCTGCTTCAAAATCCTCCGATTCATTCCCCACCGTTGATCTGATCCTCAGATCAATGGTCATGGCTCAATTGCATCTCAAGTTTTTTGCCGAGCACATTAACATGATTCCTCCGCCGATTGCGATCCTCTAATTGGATCTGGACCGTCCACATGTCCAGATCGGACGGTGCCAGATCTTTCCTCATGGTTTCATCACCCTCCGCCTTCCACCAAGAGGATTTTAACACGTATTCCCAACCGTCAATCTCTGTGCGATCGACAGTTTTGACATGTTTTCTTCCCCCGCTCTTCTTTGACCTTCTCTTAGCCGATCTCCATTGTTGGATGATGCCATCCAACAGCCATGCTCTCTCCCCACGCCCTTTGAATTAGTTTACCCACAACGCAGTATTTCTTAATATTTTGTGTGTTTTGCAGTATTAATGGTTTTCCATTATATTGAAAGAAAATCCAAGGGCTAGGAATGACGATTCCCATGTCGTTGATTCATCAAAGGGAAGCTATTCACGGGTTCAAATTCCACGTTTCATCAATGCTCCATGGGCATTGATGCCATATGAGCCCTGTGCGGCCCTGCACATCAACAAGACACTGTCCATTAAATAAATCAAAAGAGTATCAGTGTCAAAGATAGAACACAACAGAACAGAAGGATTGAAGATAATTTGGGGATTACGACTAAGAATGATTATCAAAAGCCTAATCCCCATAATTAAAACACAGTTAAAGGAACATCATAAGTGTTATCAGACAGAAAACCTTCCACTGCCACATCTGAGGAAAATTGATTCCTCCCAGCTACCACAGTGCCACCTGTGCCTTAAAAGCATTCAAACAGAGGCTGAAGTTATGGTTCAAAATCAGATATTTGCTTAAACATAGCCAGAGAGTTGATTCTGCCAAAGAACTTAATGCAAAAATATCTGCAGAGTTACTCCAACATGACACAGAGCCTCAAAAGTCAATAAAAGCTCCCACTGAGCTTAATCTTAAACGTAAATCCATTAATACAGTGAGAATATCTGTACGCTTCTCCATCGAACCCCTCAAAGGCCGAGAAGCCATTAAGTCTTTATTAATTATCTTGGGAGATCTTTTATCAGATCTCACCTCCTCATTCTTCTATAAATACTTATGTAGAAGATGAGAAATTGTTGGTTGATTTGGCTACTGAACATTGAAATGTAATTGAGCTTGAGACTTCTATCTGTAAATAGTGTTCACTAGCTCTTGGAGCTTTGCTTGTTATAGATAAGTTAGTCTGGGAAGTGTAGATGATAGCTAAACTAAAGCATTGGACTTGAAGCTATAACTGGTTTGGAGCATCAATACAAGCTGATTTATGGGATCCTGGTCTATGTCGATGGTGATGTTATTTCTTATTGTGAATCGTTATTTTATTTCTGTTTCACTGTGTTCATATTCTCTTATAAAGAACAGCATGCATAGAGTTAGGACCTACTGTATATCAGTACCCTTCTCTGACTAAAAATCTTTATCTAAATGTTTTATTCCAAATCTGTGTTTTTTAGGAATGATTTGATTCAGTTTAAGCAGTAGGAATGCTGGCGTTCCCTCATCTTGTTGTCTTAGCTAATTGTTATTCTTGAAATTTATTTTCACTTCATGTTAAGTAGAGATGAACTATGGAAGATATGGTGTGCCCTGGTCCTAGTTTTATCCCAAAATACTGTCTGAAAGTTTCCCTTGGAATGTGTTGAAAGCTGGCTAGTGTTGAAATACTTACCAGATCTTAGGCCATTCTTGTTGGGTATGTGTTATATTCTTTCCACGATTAGCCCCACGCGCTGTATGTTGCGTCGGGCGTAGCTGGGGGGTCACGAGGGGCGAAGCAGTCCCCACCGTTGGGGTCCGGTTTGTGCATGGTTTTGCACATGGTTTTGGGGTTCGATGGTTTTCGGCCCCTGGTATTTTTGTAGATCCGGTCAAGGGAACTACGGTTATGTTCTAATCCAGGGTTAATGGATTGGGGTTTATGTATGCTCCGGCATGTATATATATGTGTTGTAACACTAAAAGGAATATAATGAAAAATCAAGCTGGTCGTCCCGATTTGGGATCCAGGGGAAAATCTCTGTGTTTATCTGTTTTATGTTTTATGCTCTTGCTATTATTTATTTTCTATTATAAGAATTGTATGTAGATATTTCTGTTCAGGGTTAAAACCTACATTTGGTATCGGAGCTGTTTCGGCTTCAAGGGGACGCCTTTGTTGTTGAGGGTTTTTTTCTCGGGCCTGTGGTAGACCTTGTTCAGTGGGAGATCTGCGAGATCGATTCTTGCGGTGAAAGAAGATGGCGAGCGGCGGAAAGATAGAGATCGAGAAATTTAATGGTCAGAGTTTTGAGTTGTGGAAACTCAAGATGGAGGATCTACTGGTGGATAAAGATCAGTGGATCGTGGTAGATCCAGGTACTAAACCAACGGCGATGTCAGATGAAGACTGGAAGAAACTGGATCGGAAGGCTAAGAGCACAATATGGTTGTGTGTCTCAGATTCAGTATTGTTGAATGTATCTGGGGAAGCTACGGCGAAGACCTTGTGGGAAAAACTTGGGACTTTGTACCAATCTAAGTCTCTGGTGAATAAGTTGTTCCTGCGGAAAAAGCTGTATAACCCGAGGATGAAGGATGGAGACTCGGTGACAGAGCATCTGAACGCCTTCAATACTATGGTAAGTCAGCTGTCATCTGTTGATATTAAAATCTCAGATGAAGATAAGTGCATCAGCTTGTTGTGTTCTCTACCAGATTCATGGGACAGTCTGGTTATTGCAATAGGTAGCAAGACAACTACCTTGAATTTTGATGACATTGTCTCGGCCTTACTGTCAGAGGAAATGAGACGGATAAATATGGAGGGCTAGAATGGAGATGCCTTATTTGTACGAGGAAGGTCCCAGAACAGAAACAAGAATACGGTTTCGAGTGGGAGGTCTAAATCTAGAGGGAGATCTAAATCTCTTGGAAAGTTTGTAAAGGTGTGCTGGAAATGCGGAAAGGAAGGGCACTACAAAAAGGAATGCAGATCTAAAGCTCCTGAGAAAGGAAAGGGATCTGATGAAGGTCCTTCTGCAGAGGCAAAAACCACCTCGAATGAAGGTGGGGATGTGTATTTGGCTTCTTCTTCAAATACACATGTAGATCATGAGTCATGGTTGATTGACTCAGGTGCATCCTTTCACTTCACTCCCCATAGGGAGTGGTTCTGTGAATATGAGAAATATGATGGTGATGTCTTCCTAGGGGATGATAGGAAGGCCAGAATCGTCGGACGTGGAAAGGTCAAGCTGAAGCTGCAAGGTGGAAGGATTAGAACACTTCCTGGTGTTCTGCATATTCCTACATTGGCCAGAAATCTGATTTCCGTAAGCAAGATGGATGATGCAGGTGTAAAAACAGTGTTCGAGAAAGATGCCTGCAAGATGGTTCGGGGAGCACTAGTATTAATGCGGGGAGTTCGGACTGGAACTCTGTACAAGCTACAAGGTAGCACTGTTATTGATGGGTGTAACAGTTCTGTGGTTCCTGAAAGTGGGACGGAAAGTCTAGTTGTCTCTAGAGAAAAGACCATGCTATGGCATCAAAGGCTTGGACATATTGGAGAGAAGGGCCTTCGGATACTACATAGAGATGGTATGGTAGAAGGTATGTCTAATTGTTCTCTGGATTTTGATTTCTGTGAACATTGTGTATATGGGAAGCAGAATCGGGTGAGTTTTCCTTCTGGTGCTAAGAGGGCAAACAAAATATTAGAACTTGTGCACAGTGATGTGTTTGGGCCTGTGTTAGTTCCATCACTGGGAAATTCTATGTACTATGTTTCATTCATAGATGACTTCTCAAGGAATACATGGATATATTTCTTGAGGAAGAAATCTGAATTCTTTGACAAATTTAAAGAATTTAAGGCTCTGGTGGAAAACCAGACAGAGAAGAAGATAAAGGCACTGAGGACAGATAATGGTGGGGAGTTCTGCAAAAAGGAATTTGAAGAGTTCTGTAAGAAGTGTGGTATAGCACGGAATAATACTACTCCATACACACCTCAGCAAAATGGAGTTGCAGAAAGAATGAACAGAACACTGATGGAAAAGGCAAGAAGCATGCTCAGTGGTACAGGGTTAGGACAAGAATTCTGGGCAGAGGCAGTGGAGACTGCATGTTACTTAGTTAACAGATCACCTTCATCAGCGTTGGAGGATAAGACCCCACATGAGGTATGGACTAGTAAGAAACCCTCTATTTCACATCTAAGGGTATTTGGATGTGATGCATATGTACACGTTCCAAAGGAGAAAAGGACCAAGTTGGATAATAAATCTGAAAGGTGCATCTTTATTGGGTATAAGGATGGTTTAAAGGGTTACAAGCTTTGGAACCCAGAAACAAGGAAGGTTGTGTACAACAGAGATGTGGTGTTTAGAGAAGTGAAAGATGTTGTTAAACATGAAGTCCTACCAAAGGAACCTGAGAAGATAGAGTTTGAGCTAAAGGAGGATGAATCAGACTCTACAACAGAAGAAGACTCGGAAGATGAAGAGCCACAAACTCCAGCTTTGAGAAGATCAGTTCGGGAAAGAAGGCAACCAGAAAGGTATAGTCCATCTGCTTTTTGTTCAAGTTTTGCCTTAACTATAACTGATGATGAACCCAGAACTGTCAGGGAGGCAGTAGATTCAGAGGATGGAAAACTCTGGAAGGAGGCCATGGTTGATGAAATGTCATCCTTGCACAAAAATGATGCATGGGATCTGGTGGAGTTGCCGGCTGGAAGGAAGCCCATTGGGAGCAAATGGGTGTTTAAGAAGAAGATGAATGTAGAAGGCAAGGTGGAGAAATACAAAGCTCGGTTGGTAGCGAAAGGTTATTCCCAGGTGCCGGGAATTGATTTTGGTGATATTTTTTTCTCCTGTTGCCAAGGTTACTTCTATTAGATTACTTTTATCTGTTGCTGCTGCATTTGATTTTGAGATAGAACAGATGGATGTGAAGACAATATTTCTTCACGGGGATCTAGAAGAGGAGATCTACATGAAGCAACCTGAAGGCTTTATGGTGAAGGGTAAGAAAGAACTGGTATGCAGGTTGAAGAAGTCTCTGTATGGGTTAAAACAGTCACCAAGGATGTGGTATCAGAGATTTGATACCTATATACGGGGACTTGGCTTCACCAGAAGCAAGGAGGATCACTGTGTTTATTTTAAATTAATTGGTGACCGTGTTATTTATTTGGTCTTGTATGTGGATGATATGTTGTTGATTGGAAATGACAAAGAAATTATCCAATATTTGAAGACCCAGCTGTTCTCCAAATTCGACATGAAGGATCTTGGTGCTGCAAACTATATTTTGGGCATGGAAATTAAGAGAGATTGGGAAAAGAGGAAGCTTTGGTTAAACCAGAGGAAGTATGTCGAAACTATATTGCAGAGGTTCAATATGTAGGATAGTAAACCGATGAATGTTATGATTCCTGTAGGTACAAAGCTGTTTGCTGAACAGTGTCCCAAGACACAAGAAGAAGAGGAGGATATGTCCCATGTTCCATATGCAAGTGCAGTGGGTAGCCTGATGTATGCAATGGTATGTACTAGACCAGACATTGCACATGCAGTGGGAGTATTGAGCAGGTTTATGTCAAACCCAGGGAAGGAGCATTGGACAGCAGTGAAGCGGGTTTTCAGATATTTACATGGCACTAGTGATTATGGCTTGTGCTACCAGGGAAGACCAGGATTGGAAAGAATGTTGGACATTCGTGGTTTTTTTGATGCAGACTGGGCTGGAGATCTGGACCAAAGAAGATCTACAAGTGGGTATGTTTTTAGCCTATTTGGAGGCGCAGTCAGTTGGATGAGTAAAAGACAGTCTGTAGTGGCTCTTTCAACTACAGAGGCAGAATACATAGCAGCCACTCATGCAAGCAAGGAAGCGGTTTGGTTGCAGAGATTGTGTTCAAGTATGGGGTTGGTACAGCAAGCTATAAGGATAGACTGTGATAGCCAAAGTGCAATTTTCTTGGCTAAGAACCCTGCTTATCATTCAAAGACAAAGCACATTGATGTTCAATATCACTTTGTTAGATATATGGTTGAGGCTAAAAGGGTGTTGCTGGTAAAGGTGGACACTTTGAAGAATGTTGAAGATGCATTGACGAAGTCTGTGAGCACTCAGAAGTTCTCTTGGTGTAGAGAAACAATGGGTGTTGAAGAATTGGCCCAATGACTAAGCTCTCCTGTGGCCCCCTGTGGAAAGAAAACAACAAGTGGGAGAATGTTGGGTATGTGTTATATTCTTTCCACGATTAGCCCCACGTGCTGTATGTTGCGTCGGGCATAGCTGGGGGGTCACGAGGGGCGAAGCAGTCCCCACCGTTGGGGTCCGGGGCAGCGCCCCGGCCAAAATTTGTTTTTTGTGCGGACCCTCATAGGCGGATCCGCCCATGGTTTTGTGCATGGTTTTGCACATGGTTTTGGGGTTCGATGGTTTTCGGCCCCTGGTATTTTTGTAGATCCGGTCAAAGGGAACTACGGTTATGTTCTAATCCAGGGTTAATGGATTGGGGTTTATGTATGCTTCGGCATGTATATATATGTGTTGTAACACTAAAAGGAATATAATGAAAAATCAAGCTGGTCGTCCCGATTTGGGATCCAGGGGAAAATCTCTGTGTTTATCTGTTTTATGTTTTATGCTCTTTCTATTGTTTATTTTCTGTTATAAGAATCGTGTGTAGATATTTCTGTTCAGGGTTAAAACCTACAATTCTTTGTTATCTTTTTGTTTGTCTTGAAAGTTACCAAGTAGAGCAGATCTATGAGAGGATTTGTGGTGAGCCCGGCCCGCTAGTTTCTTCCCCAACAGTTACCTTCAAGTTTCCCTTTGTTTTTAAATGTTTTCTATTGAAAGTACATCAAAAGCAGGCTAGTTTAGAAGTACTTCCCTGATCTTAGATTACTTTTACGTCTCTCTTAGGTTTATGTCAAAAGCAGGCTAGTTTAAAAGTACTTACCTGATCTTGGACTGCTCTTTGTTCTTCATTTTTCAAACTCCCCTTCTTATTGTTTCATTTCATTCCATAAATAAAACTTTAAAAAGATCCTTAGACATAGATGACTTGCCCCATGGACCACTCTTGAACTTTTTGTTTCAATTAAACCCTATTATGACTCCATAGCCCAATGGACTAAAACCTGCAATTATCTATCTTCCTAGCCAAAGCTTGTTATGTTTGCTTGCAACTTCACACCTTTGAAACTCTTTGCATTTAGGACTCTCCGCCTCATACAGTAATCATGCTCAACCATCCAAAAACAAAACAAACCCTCGGCCTTCATAACTAGCCTAATATCATTAACCAAACTTCAAAGACAAATCTACCTTTGCACTTATTGGAGAGATCCCTCTCCGGATTCAGGAGAGCTAGATCCTAGAATCCCAAAGTAGTTAAAACGATGTTTCTCCCTGCGGTCGGACTTTTCCAATCTTGCTGATTACAGGGAGCTAACATTTCTGGCGACTCCGCTGGGGATATTTCTGAATTTATAGTTGCTTAGCAAGCTTTTATAGACTCATTAGTCTCCCAAACCACTATAAAAGACTCAGAAAAAACCAAAAATATTTCAGATTGGTATTCAATAAACATGGTGGTGGACCATAAACCTTTTATCTCCAAAAGAGCTAAAAACTTCCACCTGGCGACTCCACACTCTGAAACTCCCAAAGACCAAATGACTCCACTGGTAGAAGACCCTGAACTAATTGACTAGACACAGTGACCTCTTTCTTGATTTACAAACAGGACTCCAAGAATACAACAAAGATATGCCCTAATGAGTAGAGATCATATCCTTGGGTTTCCACATAAGATGCCCCAGGTGAATTGGGATGACAACCTGCTTGTTTTTCAAGGCGAAAAGTTTGATGACCCTCTATTACATCTCAAATTTCATATACATGTATGGAGGTTGAAAGTTGAATGGCATGAAGACTGCCTAATGAAAATGTTCATGTTAACATTAGAAGGAAAAGCTAGGGATTAGTATGAATGCTTAAGATCTAGTAGTTTGTTTTCTTTAAGAGACCTTGAATATGTGTTTTATGAGAACTATAAAGAAAACACTACATCATTATCATTAGGTGCAATATATTATGATCCATCACAAAACATCACCCAACACATTATTAATGAGGAAGATTTGGAAGAGATGCATCCTAAAGATCTTTTAACAGCCATTCATGAGTTTAATATCCTATTGAAAAATTTTAAGAACATAGATGAATCACTTGAGGAAGAAAACAACCAAGAAATACTAGACATTCCTCAAGATATCCCTGAAAACTCAAACATTGATTCATCATCCCTTATGGCTGAGGCTCAAGAAGACATCCAACCTCAAAATCAATCTTCACAAGAGACAGAGAACTGTTGTACTCCTGTTCAAAGGAACATAGAAACATCTTCCCCTTTGACAGAAAAGGAGATAGATCAGACTATTAATAAACATCCAGTCTCTGAAACATTCTGCAAAGCAAACACTCTTGCCCATTCACATAGAGAACTTTGTTGTACAGATTTAGAAAGTTCTTTTGTAGATCATAATGAAGAAGGACCTTCTGATAGCCCAATATGTTTGATTGGTAGTATTACTTATATTCGTGATTCTCCTAACTTTGATCTATCTAGTGATGATGCTTCCCAAAAAGAAGTTAATTTTGTAGGATCATCATTAACAGATTTATGCGAGGAAGATCAGTTCCTTCAAAGAAGTAATGAGCCAGTGCAGACTATTTATGATACTGATGATGAAATTTTTCAAAGCCTAGAAGTGAGTGAAGATTCATTCAATCTTTGCTCTGCTTCGTTTCATATCATTATTAATAATTTCCATGTGATTGGGACTCAGCAGACTTTCGACTCAAAGGTTGAGGAGGAAAGTAATGTAGAAATTTTTGAGCAGGTTGAAACCAAGGAGCCTTCTCTTGAAAAAGAGGAAGAAATGGAATATACCCCTACTCAAGAATATAATAACCTCCTCACAGAGTACAGTTCACTAAACCAGAGCTTATCAGGGCTACAAGAGGACAACACTGCCAAATATGATGAGTCATCCAGTTCAGATGATGATGAAGAAGAGGGAGAGAAACAAATAGAAGACTGTCCTACTGAGGATATACCATCTTCTGAAGAAGAATCTTCTTCCTTTTCTGTTAAGAATGATGAAGCTTCCAAGAAAATTTCTGAAGATATACTCCTCAAAGCTGAAGCCTTGGAAGCAGACAATATACCAGACATGGAGGACCAAAAAGAAGAGAACCTTCATTTTTTCTTTGTTGATCCTTTGGAAGAGTGTGTGGAGATCCCAATTGGCTCAAATTATCAAGCATGGATCCTTTGCAAGAGCCAGAGACATGAAAAGCTGTCACCTCCTATGATAGTCTTGATTTTGAAGATTAATCTTCAAAATGTATTATGGATACCTCTAATAAGCAGCCAGAGTTTCTTCTTCTTTATGACATTACTCAACTGGCTACATTGGCACTTTTGTATCATATGAATATGTAAATAATCCATGTTTAGAATAGGTTAGATAGGAATCACAATAAAGCTCAGTTCTGAGCATGTAGTTAGTTTTTTTTTTTTTCTGCTTTGAAGAAAAAACAAAAACACAAAATGCAAAAACAATAGAAAAGAGAAAAGAGAGCAGATTGTGAAAACAAGAAAGGTACATCTCCATACCAAAAAAGAGAAATAAATTCTGAAAGTGTGCAAGCTTAAATGCCACTCTTGAAAAACACACTTCTAGTTAGTCAAACAACCTAATCTTGACTAATTAGTTTTAAATTTTCTGCTGATAGGATAGTGAATTCGATTTGCCAAACTGTTTAATCTTGGCTTATCAATAGATAGATTAGGATAGAAATTAAAGGTTCAAACATGCTCAAAATATGAACCTAAGTTTCCAAAGAGAATGACTCAAATCTGTTCCAAATTCTGAGTCAAAAAGGATGAAAATCTGGTTCTAATCAGCTCAAAATATGGACCAGTTGATAAAAGAAAAACAACTCAAGCAAGAGTCAAAATAGAGTTGAAGAAAAGATGAAGGAAGTGCTTTGAATTTTCAGATCTTATGCCTTCCATTTTGATTTAATTTTCTGTAAAATAAATGTCTATGTGCAGCTTGTTTTTTATGCCATAGACCAGCATCAAGTTAGACTGTTTAATCCTAACTTGTATGCTTTTAAATTTCTGTTGTAGAAATTAGAGAATAAAATCTGTTGGACAGTTTAATCCCAACAGATGGTAGATTAGGTAGAGAATCATATGGGCTCAACTGTTCAATCTGAGTCCATGGAGAAATAAGGAGTAGAAATAGATTAGATTTGCTGCTTTCAAAAGAATAAAATGTTGTAAAAGAGTTTGCCAATCCAAGTTCACTCTAAAAGAAGAAAAAATGTTAGATCAATAGGATTGGGTAGGTAGAATGCTTGTTGATGAAAGATCCATTGTTTTTATGGCTGCTAATATTTTTTCATGCAAGATCATCCCAGCGAAGGAAGGGCAGCCCAATTGATGAGGCACAAGTCAGCCCCCAGAGAATCCAATGGATGAGGCACAGGTCAGCCTCCTAGAGAATGCAAGTCTGAAGTTCTTGATGCCTTCAAGAAGGCACCATCCCCAAGTGGAGCCATTGTTAGCCAGCTATAAAATTTGTTATATCAAATGCTGGCTAAAACATTTTTGGAGTCTTCAAGAAACAAGTTTTATTGATAAAATATGTTATCTCTTGAAGACTCTTGAAGGCCTTATGCCTCTGTCCAAATCTTCGTTGTTGTTCCCTTTTTATTCTCAGAAATTCTGTTGATCTCATGAGAAAAGATTGTTGCAAAGGCCATTTTTCCCTCCTTCCACTTCAAAAATAACCTTCATTTTGCTCCCCTTTTTTCTCCATAAAACTCTATTTTCATGATTCCTCTTCTTCCATTCATGAAAATCATTTTTATGAGGTTAAGAACTCACTTTTTAACCTTACCGAAGCCCTCAAATTCCTTTGAAAACCATTGAAAATCTATAAAAAACCCATTTTTGTATTACAAACTTAAGCCCCCTTGGGCTAAGTCCTAAACCAATTCCCCTCCATATGCTTGCACCCTAGAACCAGGTGCTAGAGCCTTTTAGCGCTTATCGCATCGGAACAATATGCAACGCGCAAGTCTTTTTGCCTCACAAGTTTTCCGATGCGATTAGCCCGTCATATTAAACTCTGCACCCACTGCTTTTCATTCCATATAGCCTATGCCCGGGACCAAGAGTTTAAGTCCCAAGGTACTAATCGCAAAATCCAATGGGTAGATTAAAAAGCCCAAGCCCGAAGGCCCGATCCCGATTGGCCCATATATACATAAGCCCCGGGCCTATTGATGTTCCATATAGACCAGGCCCCGCAATCGGGCACCTTTCATATGTATTTTCTGCCCCGATCCACCAAAACTTTGTATTGTATTAAAAATTTGGGTTTTTCATGCATTATGAAGGGTTTCCCTCGGTTTTCTTTAAAAGCAATCCCCGCCATTGATCGTAAGCCGATCAAACAGCCCACACAACATCGCATCGCAAAATTTTCATTGAGCGCATTTAACATAATGCCTCCTCCGATTAACATCTCCCGATTCTTTCCCTGCCGTCGATCTGAGCTGCAAATCGACGACCCACAACTAATCACTCTGTCGCACTCCAAAGTTCATTACCCTGCCGATTATGACCTCTCGACGCATCTCCCACCTTCAATCTGATCTGTAGATCGACGGTCTTCATCTAATCGCATCGGAGTTTTCCATCGGGTGCACCTAATTACTTTACTTTGCCCCCCTCCGATCACCGATTCCCGATTCACTCTCCGTCGTCGATCTGATCTGTAGATCGACGGTCAGCGCTCAATCGCATCGCAAGTTTCATCGGACATGTTTTATTTCTTCCCCTGATTGGTCATCCCGCGATCAATCAAGAGCCATTGATCTTCCCCTCGCCTTTCGTGATCCAACGGTCCTCATTCACTCCGATCACAAGTCTTACCTCCACTTCAAAATCCTCCGATTCATTCCCCACCGTTGATCTGATCCTCAGATCAACGGTCATGGCTCAATCGCATCTCAAGTTTTTTGTCGAGCGCATTAACATGATTCCTCCACCGATTGCGATCCTCCGATTGGATCTGGACCGTCCACATGTCCAGATCGGACGATGCCAGATCTTTCCTCATGGTTTCATCGCCCTCTGCCTTCCACCAAGAGGATTTTAACGCGTATTCCCAACCGTCGATCTCTGCGCAATCGACGGTAATGACATGTTTTCTTCCTCCACTCTTCTTTTACCTTCTCTTAGCCGATCTCCACCGTTGGATGATGCCATCCAACGACCATGCTCTCTCCCCACGTCCTCTGAAGAAGTTTACCCACAACGCAAGATTTCTTAATATTTTGTGTGTTTTGCAGGATTAATGGTTTTCCATTATATTGAAAAAAAAGCCAAGGGATGGGAATGACGATTCCCATGCCGTTGATTCATCAAAGGGAAGCTATTCACGGGTTCAAATTCCACGTTTCATCAATACTCCATGGGAATTGATGCCATATGAGCCCTGTGCGGCCCTGCACATCAACAAGACACTGTCCATTAAATAAATCAAAAGAGTATCAGTGTCGAAGACAGAACACATCAGAACAGAAGGATTGAAGATAATTTGGGGATTACGGCTAAGAATGAATATCAAAAGCCTAATCCCCAGAATTAAATCACAGTTAAAGGAACATCATAAGTGTTATTAGAAAAAAAAGCCTCCACCGCCACATCTGAGGCAAATTGATTTTTCCCAGCTACCACAGTGCCACCTGTGCCTTAAAAGCATTCAAACAGAGGCCGAAGTTATGGTTCAAAATCAGATATTTGCCTCAAACGCAGCCAGAGAGTTGATTCTTCCAAAGAACTTAACGCAAAAATATCTGCAGAGTTACTCCAACATGACACAGAGCCTCCAAAGTCAATAAAAGCTCCCACCAAGCTTAATATTAAATGTAAATCCATTAATACAGTGAGAATATCTGTACGCTTCTCCATCGAGCCCCTCAAAGGCCGAGAAGCCATTAAGTCTGTATTAATTATCTTGGGAGATCTTTTATCAGATCTCACCTCCTCATTCTTATATAAATACTTTTTTAGAAGATGAGAAATTGTTGGTTGATTTGGCTACTGAACATTGAAATGTAATTGAGCTTGAGACTTCTATCTGTAAATAGTGTTCACTGGCTCTTGGAGCTCTGCTTGTTATAGATAAGTTAGTCTGGGAAGTGTAGATGATTGCTAAACTAAAGCATCGGACTTGAAGCTGTAACTGGTTTGGAGCATCAATACAAGCTGATTTATGGGATCCTGGACTATGTTGACGGTGATGTTATTTGTGAATTGTTATTTTATTTCTGTTTTCACTGTGTTCATATTCTCTTATAAAGAACATCATGCATAGAGTTAGGACCTACTGTATATCAGTACCCTTCTCTGATTGAAAATCTTTATCTAAATGTTTTCTTCCAAATTTGTGTTTTTTAGGAATGATTTAATTCAGTTTAAGCAGTAGGAATGCTGGCATTCCCTCGTCTTGCTGTCTTAGCTAATTGTTATTCTTGAAAGTTATTTTCACTTCATGTTAAGTAGAGATGAACTATGGAAGATATGGTGTGCCCTGGTCCTAGTTTTATCCCAAAAGACTGTCTGAAAGTTTCCCTTGGAATGTGTTGAAGGCTGGCTAGTGTTGAAATACTTACCAGATCTTAGGCCATTCTTTGTTATCTTTGTGTTTTTCTTGAAAGTTACCAAGTAGAGCAGAGCTAGGAGAGGATTTGTGGTGAGCCCGGCCCGCTAGTTTCTTCCCCAACAGTTACCTTCAAGTTTCCCTTTGTTTTTAAATGTTTTCTATTGAAAGTACATCAAAAGCAGGCTAGTTTAGAAGTACTTCCATGAGCTTAGATTAATTTTACGTCTCTCTTAAGTGCATGTCAAAAGCAGGCTAGTTTAAAAGTACTTACTTGATCTTGGACTGCTCTTTTTTCTTCATTTGTCAAACTCCCCTTCTTATTGTTTCATTTCATTCCATAAATCAAACTTTAAAGAGATCCTTAGACATAGATGACTTCCCCCATGGACCACTCTTGAACCTGCTGTTTCAATTAAACCCTATTATGACTCCATAGCCCAATGGACTAAAACCTGCAATTATCTATCTTCCTGGCCAAAGCTTGTTCTGTTTGCTTGCAACTTCACACCTTTGAAACTCTTTGCATTTAGGACTCTCCACCTCATACAGTAATCATGCTCAACCATCCAAAAAACAAAACAAACCCTCGGCCTTCATAACTAGCCTAATATCATTAACCAAACTTCAAAGACAAATATATCTTTGCACTTATTGGAGAGATCCCTCTCCGGATTCAGGAGGTCTAGATCCTAGAATCCCAAAGTGGTTGAAACGATGTTTCTCCCTGTGGTCGGACTTTGCCAATATTGATGATTACAGAGAGCTAACAGGCAGCATTGAAAAAAAAAGATTGAGGGGGTTAGACCTTTGAGCTTTGAAGATTGGATAAAATTTAAAAAAAAGCATAGCTAAAAGGTGAAACCAACTTTTCTTCGTGACATATTAAGTAAAATTGTTTATAACTAGTTGAACACAACAATGTAAAATAGTAATAAAATAATCTGATTTCGATCTACTGGGTATTGTAACCTAGTAACCAATAATGGCATTGAAATGGAGAGTTGGTTTATTATATATTATGAAAGAGAATACTGGATATTATTCTTAAATTCAATTTGAATTGTTTATTTTGTTATTATTGCGCTGAGAGGCGCAATCTACAGCTCAGTATGACTTTTTAACTTATTAATGGGCTGAGATGGAGTGTAAAAACTCTGGTAAACTTGATAAATATATATTATTATTGATGATAGATGAAAGATGATTACAATGAGGGATCACCTAGGCCTTAAATATAGCCTCAAGGTGTCCCTTGGCGAAGAGGCATGATCTTTGATCATGCCCTTTCACTAATAAAACCTAATATAACTATATCTAACTAACAATTAATAAAATTTACATAACATTGCCCCTCTCTTAAAGATTCTTTGTCCTCAAAGCATATGTAACGATGGACAATGTTGACGAACGCCTGGTTTTCTTGAGCGGCGGGCTCTTGCTTCCCACATTTTAAAAAGATCGTGGAGCATATTCTCGAGTTCAATATTTTGTTGATCTGGATAGTGAAAATATCTGATATCGACAGGGTCGGATCCTGTCTTGACTTTTGGCGACTCTTTGTGGCTCCCTTTTGAAGGTAACATTTCTAACTGATGACATTGTACTGTAGATGGTGGCGCTCCTATTTGAATCATCTTCGTCATCAGAGAGGAAGATACGACTTGATTTTCTGGGGCTTGGAATCCATACAACTTGTATTTCTGCCCCTTCCACTTAAATCTTATAAACTGCTTCTGATGGTTGGCAGAATAAGTACCTAGAGTTTGTAGCCATTGAATTCCTAAGACCACATCTACTCCTCGTAATGGAACTGTGTAGAATGGAGATTCTAAATGAAAGTATTTAATCTGCAATTTGAATTTATGGCATTTTCCTACTTGTTCAATCTTCTTACCATCGGCCACCATTACCTTCATATTAGGCATGGGAAAAGTAAAGAGGTTGAGTCTTTTGGCCATGGTTGAATCTAGAAAATTGTGCGTGCTGCCTGTGTCTATTAGAACCATTACATTGTTTTTCTTAATATGTCCTCTTAACCTTAGGGTTTGAGGTTGTAATATGCCTGTCATCGCTGATAATGACACTTGTGGAATAATTTCGCCATCCACTTCTGGAGAGAACTCTAAGTTGTCTTCTAATCCTTCTATACATGAATCAGTACTGTTAGCATCGTTAGTTGCTTCACAACTGTATAGATTCTTCACTTTTTCATTAGCACATCTGTGCTTAGGGTCCCAGTTTTCACCGCAACGTTTGCACTTGCCCTCTCGCATTATTTGTTTTTCCAAACTAGATTTTTCTTCTTCATGAAGATGGATAGGGACATATTTTGTGTCATCTACATTTTCAGATTGAGGAAACCGTCGTCTCGAATATACTTTTTCTGGTTTTGATAATCTTTCAAATTTCTTTTCAGCAGCTTTTGCCTTTTGCCTTGCTACTTCTACGGACGTAATTTCATGTAGTTCTAGCTCTTCCTGTATGTGGATTTTAAGTCCTGAGATGTAAGACTGGATTAGACGAGATTCCGAAAATCCTGGTACTCGTGTTGCCAAGGTCTCCCATTCTCGAGTGTACTCATCCACATCTCCTTTTTGGCGTAATTTGATAAAGGTTGAAAAAAACTTTTCTTCTTTTATGCCTTGAAACCTTTTGAAGAACGTATCCTTAAATTTCCTCCAACTGATAGCGAGCGTCGTCTTTTTCCACCACATATACCAATTATATGCTTCTCCTTCCATTTTCATGGAAGCATGCTTAATTTTTTCGTCATCACTAGTAATGTCATAAATCTCAAAATATTCTTCTGCTTTATTAAGCCATGCAACGCTATTTTTTCATTACCATCAAATTTGGGTAGGTCGATCTTGGCTTTGCGCTGATATGCTAATGGTGGAACAAGAAGGGGATATTGATTAGCGAATGCATTCCAGAGTTGCTTATTTTGAAAATCTGCATTACTATCTTCTTGATGATGTGGAGAATCAGTCTTTTCCTGATGCTCTTCTGAGTTCCCTGAATCTGCGGTATTGTTTTGTTGATTTTGTTCCATGTTAGGAGATATTGGGGACTGTGTCTGACTCAACTTATCTATCTTATCATTTAGCTTGTTGAAGAGTTCTGTCATATTGTTCATTGCTTCGTTCTGCTCTGTCATCTTGTTCATTGCTTCGTTAAGCTTTTCTGTGGCCTCGTGATGATTTAGCCACATTTGTCTTTCTATTCGATTTGTTGTATCATGAACCCTTTTGATGTCGTTGGAATGCCCTGCAACTGTACCTTCAAGGTCGACTAATCTTTTTCCGAATTCTTCAGAATTATTAGTGATCTGTTTCTCGAGATCAACCAATTTTTTCTGGAATTCAGCCATTGACATTGACGATGACATCGAACGCGTATGAGGTGGGGAATATTTTTCTGCCAGTTTCTCTATTTTTTTTTTAAAATTAATTAATTAATTAATTAATAATAATTTTTTTTTTTAAATAATAATAATAATTATTGTTTTTAAATAAATTATATAATTATTATATTTATATAATTATTTATTTGAAAATTATATAATATATAAATAAATTATATAATTATTATATAACAATAATAATAATAATAATTTTTTTTTTTTTATAACTAATTTTTATATAAATTTAATTTTGAATTAAAGTTTATATAAAAATTAAATTATAATCATATATATATATATATATTTATTATATATATAACTAACGATGAACCCGTGACATAAAAATACCCGTTCGTTTTAAAAACGATATCACAGCACCCGTATGTAAATGGTGTAGTCCACGGCTGGCCCGATTAAAACGTTGCGGTGGTTCAACTCCCGGACACAATGGTCCACGTCCAAACCAAAGAATTTTAAAACGTGCTTTTTCTGTTTGCGGTTGTGGGTCAGCCGAAAGCCTTGGCTGCGGCTACGAGACGGAAACTCAGAAGAGCAGTGGGTCGAGAAGCCGGCGGAATGAGCTGAAGAACGACAGTGAAGTAACAATCGATTTCTAAAACAACGATGCTCAGCCCATTCAAAACGACACACCTGTTTCATACAATTTTAACAAATTGATTTCAATTTTTTGACTGCGTTCCAAATTCCAGTATAGATTAATCTTCGAATAATCAACCGAATAATTAGGACTTAGTTTCTCTGTTTTATCTTCAGACTTAGTTTTTCTGTACGTTGTACTCGAACTGGACTTAGTTTCTCTATTTAATCTTCGGACTTAGTTTCTCTGTACGTTTTATCTTCAGACTTAGTTTCTCTGTACGTTTTACGTATGCTTTGAAGGAATTATGAGTGTGGGAGGGTAAGCGTTGAATGTGAGGGGGAGGCCGTATGGCTGTGAGGGAATTATGAGTGTGAAAGGGGGTGGTTTGTAAGCCAAGGCAGAGTGGGAGTGAGAGAGCAGAAGGGGTTGGGTAAAAATATGCAATTTTTGGAATTTCCTTTGATTCCTAAATTCTGGTGATCACACAGATCCCGAAGAGCGATGGCTCCGATACCAATGGAGTGTAAAAACTCTGGTAAACTTGATAAATATATATTATTATTGATGATAGATGAAAGATGATTACAATGAGGGATCGCCTAGGCTTTAAATATAGCCTCAAGGTGTCCCTTGGCGAAGAGGCATGATCTTTGATCATGCCCTTTCACTAATAAAACCTAATATAACTATATCTAACTAAAAATTAATAAAATTTACATAACATGAGATTAACTATTAAAATACAGCTATGTATTATTTATATAATTTGAATGGATAGTAAATTATATACGTGAATTTGAATGCATCATAAATTTACTTTTAACAAAAATAAATTACCACATTGAATTTTCAAATTAAGTAAAATTTTGAACATCTTTACTCTTTACTAAAGTCAATACCATTTCCTAAATCAAATGAAAAGAGTTAATTCAACAAAAACAATCAAAATCCAAAATCTTTTAATATTTCTTTTAATTAAATATTTGTAAAATGAATCTTTAAAAAGAAAACCCATATTCTATGGATAAATTAAAATGTTTAAAGACATAAATAAATATATATAAACTAGATGTATGGTAAATAAATAAAAATTCTTTTTATATTTACTCTATAAACCTTTTTATATTTAAAAAAACTTAAAAAAGAGGTTTTATTTAGATGAAGCCTATGGACGAATACCATGGGATAAATTAATATTGATACCATAGGTGAAATACCATATTTATAAAATAAGTATGGTAAATAAATAAATATAAGAGAGGTATAAAGAGGTATGATAAATAAATAAATATAAAATAGGTATAAAGAGGTATGGTAAATAAATAAATATAAAAGAGGTATAAAGAGGTAAGGTAAATAAATAAAAATATATCAAATAGGATTATAAATAAAAATCTAATTAAATAACAAGCCTATGGGCCAAATACCATAGTAAATAAAAGAGGTATCGTAAAAAAATAAAAATATAAATAAACCTCTTTTCATATTTACTCCATAATCTACTTTATATTTACTAATATTTCTATTCATTAGTTTACATAACTAAGAAGATATATATATATAGAGAGAGAAGTGGAGAGAGAGAGAGAGAGAGTGATAAGGGAGAGATGGAGAGAGAGTGTGTATGTTTAGGGGTGAGATAAAGAGACAAAGTAAGATGTATGGAAAGAAGGGGGGAGAGAAGAAGAGAGAAGGAGACAGGGAGCGATATAGTAATGTAGTTGGAGAGAGAGAGGGGCAGAAAGAGAGAGAGAAAGAAAGGGAGATGGGGGAAGAGAGAGGATTAGAGAGAGAGAGAGGGGGGGAGAGAGAGAGAGAGATGGGGGAAGAGAGAGTATTGGAGGGAAGAGAGAGAGAGAGATCAGGGAAGAGAGAGGGAGTTAGGAGAGAGAAAGAGAGGACTTGAGAGAGAGGAGGAGAGAGGGATCGATAGAGAGATCGAGTTAGAGGGGGGTGTTGGGGTTCCTATGTTTTGGCAGATTTGGAAATACCAAAAGATAAGACAACATCAAACCACTTTGGAGCCCTAGGATCTAGCCCTCCTAGACGCGGAGAGGGATCTCTCCAATAAATCAAAGAATGATATATCTTTGAAGCTCACAATGAGATATTAGGCTAGCTATGAAGCACGAGGGATTTTAAATAATTTGGTCGGTTGGTTGCTGGGTTGAGTCATGAGATCATAGACTGAGAAAGTAATGGGAGGAAAGGAACAAAGCAGCAGGATATTTCAGCAAAGAGGATAGGTCAAGAGAGTGCCATCCATTGGGCTATGGAGTCATGAAAGGGAATTACTTGCAACAACTAGCCAAAGCTTCCAAAGGGCAAGTCATCTACACTAAAGGATCTTTTAGATAGATGGTGGAATGGAACAACAAGGAAGGAAAGTGAAAGACGGAAAGCAACCCAATTTCTGTCTATAGATCAGGTCAGAGGTCATTTAACTCCAGACCTGCTTGGACATACTCAAAGGCAGCTCTCAAAGGAGGGACAAAGGGGTAGCTTATAGATCAGATCAGAGGTCATTTAACTCCAAGTCAGCTTTAGCATGCTCTAAGGAAGAACAGAGATAAGTTTAACAGAAGAGATCTTAGGAAGGCCAGCTGGTCGCACAAGGATCCTAGTGGACAGGGCTAACTCTAATCCCCAGTGTTCCCAAATCTTCCAGCTTAAACCCAACAAGAACATATAAGAACAAATTCATTTAATTCATACATCAGAGAGCAGGCAATAACATCCACTACACTGGTTAAATTAACTGAAATCAATTCTCAGATAACACATTTAGCAGAAAACATTGAGGGCAAGGAGAGCAGAGGCATAGGGTACCTAACAAGGGTAAATCCTATGTCATATTTCTGATGCAAGGCCAGAAGAAAATGAAACAGTTATGGAAATGTAATGAACAGAGTAAGAAAAACATCACCAATAGTAATAGACCAGGATCCTGTGAAATGTGCTTGATTAATAGATGCAAAACCAGTCACATACACTGAGCTCAATGGCTGTTACAGTCCAGACTTTCTCCTCCCAGCCTACTACAATACAAATTACTCTGCTACTCCCTCCCAAGACTGTTCTAACAGTCAGAATGAATCCCTCTAACAGCAATCGACAATAACCGAACAAAAACCTTTTACAATATGTTCTCGGGAATTCTTATAGGAGAAAATAATAACAGGAGTAGATGAACATTAAATGAATCTCATTAAGACAGAGTGGTGGAGGAGTTTCACACCCATACTGCTTAATGGAAATCTGCATTGCTGTAAGTACTCTGTAGACTATTTGGAAGCCTCTGTCAGGTCGAGATTGACCTCTGATATGTACCTTGTAGTCCTATGGCTATGTGGACTCTACGCTAGCCTTCTGAATTTGGTTAACTGGATGAAATTCTGCGGGCCTTCTCCATACCTCCATTACTGCAGCTCTGACAGCCTCAAGAAGCTTCTATCAGTGTCTTTCATTTGTTTAAGGGCTCGAGGAGGCATGGAGATTTCTTGTAGGAAGGTGTCCTGTCTGGAGAAGAGTACTTTGCTGATATTAAACACAGATAAGACTTTGACAGTGTGCTTAAATCTTAAAACTGGGTCCTTTCCTTTGAATGCGGGGTTAAACATTAATTACAAGAATTAACCCCCTCTGAATTTCTTCTGCTGGTCAGCTGGTATGTGCTGAAATGGCCATCTCTGTGCTCTCTGCACAATAACATAACCCTGTTACAAACCAGGCAGTGGTGGCGGAGGAAATGCTTCGGAGGCCTGGGAAGTAGTGGCGAAGAAGTGGAGAAACAATGAAAAGTGGCGGAGGAATGATAGCGTAGTGTAAAGCCCAAAGATTTACATTTGGGCGAATTACAAAGGAAAATACGAAAAAACAGTGAATGGAGCCGTTGGATGTGGGACTCGGCCAGGGCGGAGGGCGATAGATCAGGACTGTCGGATCTTATGTGAGATCGACGACGGAGATGGGGTCGGGGGGATTGCAATCGTAAATCACAATCGGGAGATGGAGCAGAGCGGAGTGATCAACACAAAGTTTGCGATGCGATGGGGAGAAAAGGCCTTTATAAATGGAAAAAAACGAAATTTGGACTTTTACAAAGGAAAAATGGGGTATTATATGGAACGGGCGGAAAGACCGTATGGTGGGCCCGGCGGGTCTATCGCAATCGAAATATCGGAGGGAAGCAGGGGTGATCGCATCGGGAGAAAAAAAGTTGTGATTATGCGATCGGGCGGATCGGGGCGGAGTTGTGAAGCGATGATCGGAGGGAGTTGCGATTGCGATGATTTGCGATTAGCGCGGGCCGTTGGATTGGCGGGAGGATGGACGGTCAGGATCGGATCGGGAGGTAATCGCAATCGCAATCGGGAGGATGTGCGATGCGACCAATCAGCGAGATTTGTGATTGATCGATCGCATCGCAAATATTTGTGACACGATCAATCACATCACAAATATTTGTGATGGGTGATCAGATCAATCAAAATGAAACATGTGATTGCGATTTGCGATTATGCGATCGGCCCCTAAGGCATTAAGCGCTTGGTTTTGGGTAAGGGTTACGTGGGGAAGTGGTTTAAAGGGGCTGGCGAGAAAGGGGCTAAGCCCTGTTATAAGGTGGGAAAGTTGGTTTTGAGGCCTTTTCAATGCATTTTAAGGCCTAGGAAGGGAAACGATAAGGGGAACAAAGGGGAAATTGGCTAAACAAAGGGTAGATATGGGATTTAAAGGGGTTTCTGGGAAGGTTTGGAGGATAAAAAAGGGAAATAGAAGGGGAAGGGAAGAGGATGAAAAAAAGGCTTAGAGGGAATGAAATAAGAGGGAAAAGGAGACCTTTGGGCATTTCTTCAAAAACAGAGAGGTTTTATAAGGGAAATCAGCATAGGGGATTTTATCAAAGGACAAAAGGCACAAGGAGGCTTCAAGGATGATGTGTTTTCAGGGGAAATGCATTCCTTGAAGGCTCAAAAACAATTTAGCCACCTATTTTCTTGTTAAAAAATTTATGGGGGGCTAACAGGGGGGAGATGTAGGAAATAACAAATATAGAGATTGACAAGTGGAGAGAGAGAAGGAGTGACAAGGGAGAGACAGAGAGAGGGCGTGTATGTTTGGGGCAAAGATAAAGAGACAAACAAGAGAGATGGAGATAAGCCGGGGGGGTGGATGGAGATATAAGGAGAGAGGGAGGGATATAGTAACATTTTTGGTGGGTGAAGAGAGAGAGAGAGAGAGGGAGAGAGAGAGATGGGAGAGAAAGGGAAATAGAGGAAGGAAGAGAGAGGATGTGAGAGAGTGGAGAGAGGGAGGGAAAGAAATATGGACTTGGAGGGGGAGGGAGAGGGAGGTAAGAAGAAAGACATAGAGGGAGAAATTTGGAGAGAGAGAGAGAGAGAGAGAGAGAGAGAGAGAGAGAGAGAGAGAGTGAGTGATAAGGAAGATGGAGAGAGAGGGAGAGAGGACAAAAGGAGGAAAGAGAGATATTAGCGGGGGAGAGGGAGAGAAGGGGAATATAGAGATATATATGGAAGGTGAAGAGAGGGAAGAAGAGAGAGATGGGGAGAGGAGGGGATTTACAAAGAGATTTATATATATGGAGTGCGAGAGCGTGTGTGTTTAGGGTGGTGAGATAGAGAGACAAAAAACAAGAGATGGAGGGGGATATAGATATGGATGGAGGGTGGAGAGAGGGAAGACTATTTCTCACACTAGATGGATTGATATAAGTGGAGATGGTGATTTATAATCCTATTTGATTATTTGCACTATATGCATTGATTTTAGTGTAGATATTTATTTCTAATGATTTTTTATTACTTGCACTAGATGCATTGATTTTAGTGTAGGTGGTCATTTCTAATACAATTTGATTGGTTGCATTGAATTTGTTGATTTCAATTTAGATTTAGATTTATAATTATATTTGATTACTTGCACTAGATGAATTTATTTCAATGTAGATGATTTCTAATCCTATTTGATTGTTTGCACTAAAGGCATTGATTTCAGTGTAGATGGCAATTTCTAATCTTATTTGATTTCTTTAAGTAAATGCATTGATTTCAGTGTAGATTTTGGTTTCTTGAGAGAGAGAGAGTGAGTGATAAGGAAGATGGAGAGAGGGGGAGAGAGGAAAAAAGGAGGAAAGAGAGATATTAGCAGGGGAGAGGGAGAGAAGGGGAAGATAAAGCTATAGATGGAAGGTGAAGAGAGGGAAGAAGAGAGATATGGGGAGAGGGGGTGATTGACAAAGAGAATGATATATATGGAATGCGAGAGCGTGTGTGTTTAGGGGGGTGAGATAGAGAGACAAAAAATAATAGATGGAGGGGGATATAGATATAGATGGAGGGTAGAGAGAGGGAGGAATATTTCTCGCACTAGATGGATTGATATAAGTGGAGATGGTGATTTCTAATCCTATTTGATTATTTGCACTAGATGCATCGATTTTAGTGTAGATATTTATTTCTAATGATATTTGATTACTTGCGCTAGATGCATTGATTTCAATGTAGGTGGTGATTTCTAATACAATTTTATTTCTTGCACTGAATGTTGATTTCAATTTAGATGTCCATTTATAATTATATTTTATTACTTGTACTAGATGAATTGATTTCAATGTAGATGACTTCTAATCCTATTTGATTGTTTGCACTAAATGCATTGATTTCAGTGTAGATGGAGATTTCTAATCCTATTTGATTTCTTTGAGTAAATGCATTGATTTCAGTGTAGATGTTGGTTTCTAGAGAGAGTGAGTGAGTGATAAGGAAGATGGAGAGAGAGGGAGAGAGGACAAAAGGAGGAAAGAGAGATATTAGCAAGGGAGAGGGAGAGAAGGGGAAGATAGAGATATAGATGGAAGGTGAAGAGAGGGAAGAAGAGAGAGATGGGGAGAGGGGGTGATTGACAAAGAGAATTATATATATGGAGTGCGAGAGAATGTGTGTTTAGGGGGGTGAGATAGAGAGACAAAAAACAAGAGATGGAGGGAGATATAGATATGGATGGAGGGTGGAGAGAGGGAAGAATATATCTTGCACTAGATGGATTGATTTAAGTGGAGATGGTGATTTATAATCCTATTTGATTATTGCACTAGATGCATTGATTTTAGTGTAGATATTTATTTCTAATGATATTTGATTACGTGTACTAGATGCATTGATTTCAGTGTAGGTGGTGATTTCTAATACTATTTGATTTCTTGCACTGGATGTGTTGATTTCAATTTAGACGTTGATTTATAATTATATGTGATTGCTTGCGCTAGATGCATTGATTTAAATGTAGATTATTTCTAATCCTATTTGATTGTTTGCACTAAATGCATTGATTTCAGTGTAGAAGGCGATTTCTAATCATATTTGATTGCTTTGAGTAAATGCATTGATTTCAGTGTAGATGTTGGTTTCTAATCTTATTTGATTGCTTGCATTAGGTGCATTGATTTCAATGTAGAAGTTTTTTTCCAATCTTACTTGATTGCTTGCATTAAATGCATTGATTTCAATGTATATGTTGATTTATGATTTGATGTAATTGGATATATGACAGTACATTAATTTTAAAGTGATTGGATTAACAATATGCATTGATTTAAGTGTAAGCACAAAAAGTTATTGACCATGTACATTGATTTTTGTGTTATGGTAATTTAACCTATTAATATTGGAGAGCAAGAGAGACAAGGTATCATGTTTACTACAACAACTTGAGCTAAAGATTTAAATGGTTTACGATTTAAATTTTCTTTTTCGTATAATCGATATGAAAAGATAACAAAACTAACAAGGGTGGCAATAAGAATAGTAGAAGAAAATAATTTGAGATTGATCACAATGAAGACTATTTGTAACATGAGTACATTCTTATTATTCACATTTTATATCTTTGAACACTATTATTGTCACTTTGCATTCAAAAAAAATATTTCATCAATTTTCATCATTATAGTTATTAACAATATTTATCATCTCAACGAACTGAGATAACGAAGAAAATTTAAAATTAAAATCACAAAGTTAATCTCAGAAATATTTACCATATTTAAAACGATTATATTAATATTTGATATATTTACATATTATTGATAAAATTGATCATATTTTCGATAGATTTTCCTTGGCAGCACACGACTGAAACCAACCTAGATCCATCTTAACTCCGGATCTATCAAGTGCCGAGAGGGATCAAATCTTTC
The DNA here is from genome assembly GCA_034641835.2 of Pinus albicaulis. Taxonomy (NCBI): domain Eukaryota; kingdom Viridiplantae; phylum Streptophyta; class Pinopsida; order Pinales; family Pinaceae; genus Pinus; species Pinus albicaulis. The sequence goes on from CM076583.1 coordinate 85,789,657, forward strand.
GAGGTGCAAACATTTCCTCAAGTTTTGCACTCAAAAAATAAGTTTTCACCTCGAGAGATTTGATTCCTCTTGGCACTTGATAGATCTAGAGTTAAGATGGATCTAGGCTGATAGACTTAATCTTAATGATATAATTAATTTAAAAAACATTTATCTAAAATAACTTACTTATTATTTCATAAAATATTTAAGTTCATTTATATGAAATCTTTTGTATATGAAATTCACTCTTACATTTAATAATCTATGGCCACTCTAGTTCTATTCACATTATTTACTCATTTCTAATTATATTTATATTAAATAAAAAAATTATATAATATAATTTTAGTATTATGTTTAAAATTTATTTATATTTTAAATGATTAGATTTTCGTTTTATAATTTTATAATAAACAAGGTGTCTACTCATATAAACATATAAAGCATGCCTACTCATTTAAACCTATAAAGCAAGGTGAGGAATATCATTAACGCATTGAAAAGGGACAAGGTCATTGTCATTTGAAATTTTATATGTATGTTGCCCTTTTTTCTCTCTCTTTTATCATGGTAACACTAATGCTGTTAACACTCATGCTTTCTTTTATATATATATATTATATTTGAATGGTAATTTGATAGAGGGAAATATTATCACATGTGATTACAATAATAAAAGAGAAAGTAAATCAGCATACATATAAAATATCAAATAGCAATGGCCCTATCCCCTCTCAATGCGTTAATGATATTCATCACCATGCTTTATAGGTTTAAATGACTAGGCACCAAGTTCAGCATAAAATTATAAAACAAAAATGATAAAATCTAACCATTTAAAATATAATAATTTTTATAAATAATAATTAAATTATTTATTTCTAGATATAGTTTTTCATATAATTATTTATATTAAGATGGTAATTTAATTAAGGAAAATATTTATTACATAAAATATGTAATTATTAAAATAATTAAATGCATTTTAATTTTGAAAATTTAAATAAAAATTTGTTTTAAATAATAAAAAATCAATATAGAAGATATTAGAAAAAAAAGTTGTATTTTTATTTATGAAAAGAAAATGTTTATTTATTTTTATATAATTTTTCATATATGTGGATTTATTTAAATATTTCTAAAATAAATTTGGTGATGATGATTGTTGTCTTTCAGTCATTTTTTTTAAATTTAATTTTTTTTTATGGAAATATAGTTATATGAGTATAATGGTCAATCTTAACCAATCAAAACATTTTTAGTTCACATATAAAATCAATCACATCACCAACAAGAGATATATGATATATATGTAAGAAACTTATTTTCTTAATAAATGATATCATAGGCACCAACCTATTAATACTTTGATTTGTTGGCACCAACCCCCTAAAGTGTTTTATTAGCAACAACTAAAAGGAGACACTATCCCCTAAAATCTTTTACTAGTACCAACCTCATGAAATTTTTTAGCGACACCAACCAAAGGGAGGCACCAATCCCTTAAGATGTTTTAATAGCACCAATCAAAAGGAGCCACCAACCCCTTGAAAAATAAAGGCATCGACTTTAAAATGATTAACTGGATCTTTTGTTTATGTTTATAACTATGTTTTTGTAGTGCTCCTCTATTATGTACATTACTCCATGTTATGTATCCTTAGCTTCGCTTCACAGACATCCTATGAACTTATCCTCTAACCTCTTCTATGGTCACATGCCCTCTACAGACTTATTTCGCACCTTTTGCAGCAGAAACCATACCACATGAAAATTTACTTCTGACACACTCAATCGAATCAACATATAGAAAAGTTGAGTATAGATATAAGTCTCTGTTACACAACATTTTGTCACCGTCCCTGCAATCCCTCGTTCCGTACATTGGAGGACTATTCCCATGACCTGTGAATAGTAAAATGTCCTGAAAACACCTTGATGGCATCCTTATGCATAAGGGAAAGAATTATCCTCAAGAAAATTTCCTCTGGAAAACCCTAAAAACCCATGTTTTGGCATTGGCGTGGGTAGCCAGTTCATCCCTCGCACCAATGGGGAAAATGTACACTAGTGGGCGCGCCAACTAGCGCTCTGTCCCTGTGTTGTGCCCGCAACAAGCCTATTGAGGAATGTTTTTTAACAATATAAGGTGGAAGTTTGATTCTAACAACTTCAGAACGGATCATCAAAAAGGGGTTGGGTTGTTTGCCTCCGGATCTCCCTGATTAGGAAGTGGTTTTCCACCTCTCATGGAACCTTCCTAAGAGATAGGACTCTCCCCCATGATTATAGGGAGCCTAACCTCTCCTTCTACCTCTATAAAAGCCTGCCCTCTCCATTTGCTAGCTAGCTGAACTTCTGGGAAGGAAATTATAGTTGAGTGACAATCAAGAGCAAAGTTAAGGAGAACCTTGTGAGAGAGAGAGTTCTGTCGAATCCCTAACGAACTTTGTGAGACACGTCCCGCTGGAACCCTGTCGAAGGAAGATCACGACGTCAGAGCACCGGTTGTAATCGTTCTCTCATATCTTAATATACATGACTCTGATGTTGGTTCCATGATTGTGTTTGTCCATTATATAATGCAATTTAATTCATTCCTCTCTCACTGATCGATAGTTATAAAGGGCGAAATATTGCGTTGCATGTTGTCTCTCTTCTTTGCTTGTGTACAGATATCTAGATGCAACAAGCTCACAGCTCGTTACCTATCCAGCTAGGAACGGAAGCGCCACTTCTTCTCCGACAACAGCAGCAAAGGGATCACGCTAAGCGATCTATCATAATTCTATCTTTTTTAACTAGGAACCAATAGTTTTGCGTGTTTCGATTGTTGCTAGACCCACTCTAGGGATAGTGGGATCGCCTCTATCTGCAGAGGGGATTTATCGCCTAGTAGCTATCGCTCGCCATCTGGCTACAGACAGCGCTAGTACGGACTTGTGCTCCCTGTACCGTCGTGTATATAAAGGGAAACCCCATTAGGTTTCAAATCCTTTATCCATAGGAAGCCCAGTCTGCCGCCTTTTACCCGTGATACACTGGACAGAGCATTCAGAGAGATTACATGCACGTACGTTAAGTCCTTGGTTGATTTCTTTTTCATTGTTACCAAGGTGTATATGGCAGTTCACGGATATCTGGTACACCCATTTACTTAGATTACCAGAGCAGTCACTTTGATCTTTACTGACTCTTTTAACTGAAAATATCATCTAGCTCTTTTCCTTTCAAGCTCGTGTCCAACCTGAAAGCGATAGAGTCACCTTTTGCTTGTTTCTCAACTCTTAAAATATGGAATAGCAGAGTCTGGTTTCAGTGTCTTAAAAATTAATCACCCACAAAATATTCCTGGCTAGAATTTTTGTCCTTAGAGTTTTATTTCAAGGTCGTTTCTGATGGCAACTTTTTCGGAGTTTTCCAATCAAGGAGTCCCCTTTGAAGGGAGTCCTAGTCCTTTTCCTGCTTTAGGAAATATTGGTGCTCCTTATATGACCACGTTATCCCTCCCTGGGTTAAATGTTGGGTTGCCTGTTTGGTTGTTTTCAACCTCTGTAGTTTCAAGTGTTCCGGCCACCGTACCATCCACTCCTCCGCCTGAGCAACGCCATGTCGATTCGAAGGTGGACCTCTCCCCTTCTTCGCCTATTTCTTCATCCTTATCTTCTACTTCGCCTAGTGAAAGTTTGGATTCTAGTACCCAGGTGGCTAAGAAGAAGAAGAAGAAGACTAATAAGAAGAATCAGATAAGCGAGAGGCTAATTCTGCAGCTATTGCTTCTAAAACACCCGCTCTTGATGAACCTTCCAACCCTCCACGGAAAGTTAAGTTCCCTTGCATGTTGTGCCAGGGAAACCATCTACTTTGAGATTTCCCTGGCATTCCCAAGGTGCTCGAAGTATGGTCCAACGGTCGTCTGCCATTTCCTTTGGCTTCTGGGAGTCACTTTGGGGGCACGTCTTCAACTAGTGCTGGTAAAGCTCCTAAGAAGCAGGGTAAGCTTGCTAATCCCTGTAATTTGTGTGAAGGGCACCGTGCCGTTCACCTTTGTCCATATATGGATGAAGCCAAGAGAGTTTTGGACAACTCGACTGTTTTTGCATCGTGCCTTCCGGCTGGTTACAAATAGCTTTCTTTGAATCCTTCACCAGTTGATTCAACGATCAGTCAAGAGTCATCCTTGCTTGATCTCGCTCCCCCGGAAATTCATCATCATGAATCCATCCTTGACCAACCATTGGTCGTGGGATCGGTTGAGCTAGCCCCATCCGTGATGGACCAGGCCTTTTCCGTTGAGAGTGGATCCCACATCCCACAGGTTCTTCTTGTTTCTTTAGATTCCTCGAACTTGGAGAAAGACTTTCCCATCCCTGTACCTTTGGAAGCTACTCCTCTGCCTCCCATGATTGAGGTCTCGGAGGATACTCCTTCTGCCTCCATGATGGAGGTGGCGGAGGATGCTCCTTCTTATCCCATAACACCAAGGGAAGACCATCTCAATTCGATGGTAGCCCCTCCAAGTAGTTTGGTCGCTTCCTTCGATTGGGGTCGATTCACAGGCTATCTCCTTCCTTCTTATGTGTCCTTTGAGATCACGGTACATGCCTCCCATCTGGTCGTACCTAGCACCATTATAGATGAAGGCGTATCTGTTAGTATTTTATCCTCAACTACTTGGCAAGCTTTTGGTTCGCCACCGCTTATGCCTGTTACGCAGAATTTGTTGGCCTTTAATAGAAGAACTAGTCAACTGTTAGGGATCTTTCTGAAGGTGCCTGTTACTTTGGGAGGGAAAATTGTCCATATGAATGTGATGGTTGTTCCTGGCCCCTTGGACTTTAATTTACTCCTAGGCCACGATTATACTTATGCCATGGGAGCACTTTTCTCCTCCCTCTTTCGTGTGATGTGTTTTTTGCACCAAGGTCTGATTGTGACCATAGATCAGCTTGAGTTCTTTGGTCCGAATATGGCAGCTAGTCCACCATCATCCCTGTCGAATCTTTATCCACTGGTTGTATCATCCCCGCTGCATATCAATTATGTGGCTACCTGTCCTGTGCCCGTATTCAGTGATAGTGTCGTTGTACATCGTGTGATGGGGGCATTGGGTCCAGACTTCCAAGATGTTTTCCTTCCATCGGACGGGCAACCCTTGGAAGCTATGACTTCTTATTCATTATGATAAGGTATGTTGGAGCATGGTTCGTTTGCTTGTGTCAAGCTCCTTCAACCATGAAACAAGGTCTGTTGGAGCATGGTTCGTCTACTTGTGTCAAGCTCCTTAAACCATGAAACAAGGTTTGTTGGAGCATGGTTTGTCTTCTTGTGTCAAGCTCCTTAAACCATGAAACAAGGTCTATTGGAGCATGGTTCATCTGCTTGTGTCAAGCTCCTTAAAACATGAAACAAGGTTGTTGGAGAAAAATTCGTTTCCATGTGTCAAGATCCTTTAAAAATGAAACAAGGTCGTCGGAGCAGAGTTCATTTTCTTGTGTCAAGCTCCTTAAAAAATGAAACAAGTTCTTTGGATCAGAGTTCGTTTTCTTGTGTCAAGCTCCTTTAAAAATGAAACAAGGTCGTCGGAGCATAGTTCGTTTTCTTGTGTCAAGCTCCTTAAAAAATGAAACAAGCTCTTCGGAGCAGATTTCGTTTTCTTGTGTCAAGCTCCTTAAAAAATGAAACAAGGTCTTCGGAGCATAGTTCATTTTCTTGTGTCAAGCTCCTTAAAAAATGAAACAAGCTCTTTGGAGCACAGTTCGTTTTTCTTGTTCCAAGCTCCCTAAAAAATGAAACAAGGTCGTTGGAGAACAGTTCGTTTCCTTGTGTCAAGCTCCTTAAAAAATGAAACAAGGCGTCATGAGGACAATTCTTTTAATGTGTCATCCTCGTGAAAACAATGAAACACGTTCCCGTTCAATTCAAGTCTTTGATAAGATCTCATAGAATCCCAATCGAGTCTTTCTCTTGATCTCGTAAATTTAACCTTCATTCCATCCACCTTTCAGTAACTAGCAGTCTACTCTGGTGAATGCATTGAAGCTTGGGGGGCATGTACCTCAAATTGAGTCACCATGCTGGGGGCATGCTTACTTTTTCAAGCATAGTTTGTTTCCGTTTCAAGCTTGTGTAAAAATAAAACCGGTTTTAAGCATAGTTTATCTTTGTTTCAAGCTTGTGTAAAAATGAAACCAACTTCAAGCAGAGTTTCCTGATTTCAAGCTTGTGTAAAAATGAAACCATTCCCATTTTACCTCTTGTGATTACCATTTTATTAGCCTGTTTTTGCCAGATAAGCCTTCTTTTTCTCACTCCATCGTCACTATCTGCTTGGCCGATCATATGCCTTCACTTGGTTGTTTCACCCATTCCTGAGGAACCACTGCAATGAGTGATCTTGTTAGCCAGCCTCTTAACCTTTACTTGTTCTAAGAAATTCCACCATCACCGGAACCAGTTGCTACCATTTATAGCACTCGTTCCTCCAGGAGGAGTCATCTTTCAGCTCTTTTCTGACTCTCTAAAATTGAAAAGATTGCCAAGTCGCTTGTTGTTTTGAGCTCGTTAAATTCGCTACCAAAAGACATCTACCCAGTATACGTTTACCCCTTTTTCGGGCTGGGATGGATTATTTATGAAAAAGGAATACCCTAGCCTATCGCGACTAGGAGGTTCTCTCAGACATAATTTTCTACCTTTTCGGATCTGTGGGACTATCTACGAAAAGGGATTGCTGGAGTTTTCTTTTCCGCTGTCTTTTCAAACTCTCTAAACATGAAAAGACACCGAGTTCTTCCTTTGTCAGACTCATTAAAAACTGATGACATCAGACTCCGTCGTAATGACGTTACTCGAGTTCCTCCTTCCTAGGGCTCGTAAAATGTACTAGGTTGGATTTGTCCGAAGGACAAACTTACATCGCAAGCATATGCTATCCCCTTCAAGCTTGTTTTCAAAAATAATTGGGGTACTTGCTAGAAATGGTGGGGGAAAATAGAACCAGTATTATAGTCGTGTCGGCAGTATGTCACTCTTGAACATGGCACTTGTCTGCATTCGTGTCAGGTTGGGGACATCTCATCTCATTCTCTGCTTGCCTCCATGGGTTTGGGTAATCTCTTTTGACCTCTCATCTGCTCTTTGCCACGTCACCATGACATCAGATCCCTTGATGTCAAATACTGCCAAATCCAATGTCATGCCGCCGATATGTTCAAGAGAATTTGGCCCCTGCAGTTTTCAACCTCCCTCTGATTCTCTGTTGGTCCCTATTCACAAAACATTATGTCCCTCTGTCTCGTGTCGATGATGTGGGAAACATCATAGCCCACCTTCGATCAGGGTCACTTCCTGTCGACTTCAGTTCATTATCCAGGAAGCTGATCTAGAGACTTCTTTCAGGTACCTTGGAGCTTGCATGCCTCAATGGCAGTTTCTTCGCATTCGATGCAAGGTTTTCATTATTGGATGATTATGTGGGTGTTCGACACCAGCTCACTGTTCACATTCTGTGGATTTTACCTCTTGTACCTTGAGATCCATCATCATTATTGGTGGTTCCTCTTGCGTCTGTTAACGGCTTTCATTATTGGCTGGTAATCATACGATGTTCTTGCATGTTCGACTTCAGCTCACATATTCGCATGCTCGAACTTGTACTCTGTTCGAGTCAAGATGGAGCACACGACCCTTGATTTTGTCTGATAAACATCCAAGCTACGGGTTCTTTTTGGATTATTATGATTTACTGCATGACTCTTTTGATTGGATGGCTGCGACCATGCCTGAGTCTACTTGTTGATCCTTATTTTACTGGATGGCTGGTCCATACCTTGGATCCCGGTTTTTGTACACTCTATTATGGATGGCTGCGCCCATACCACATATCATGTATCATAGATATCAATTGTATTTGTATTCGCAGGTCTTCCAACGGCAGTGTTGTTAGTTGGACGCGTTCTTGTAAAGCATTTCACCCCTCCCTCTCTCTCGGACCTCATGCTTTAGGGGGCATCTGTTACACAGCATTTTGTCACCGTCCCTGCAATCCCTCGTCACATACATTGGAGGACTATTCTCGTGACCTGTGAACAGTAAAATTTCCTGAAAACACCTTGATGGCATCCTTCTGCATAAGGGCAAGAATTCTCCTCAAGAACATTTCCTCTGGAAAACCCTAAAAACCCATGTTTTGGCATTGGCGTGGGTAGCCAGTTCATCCCTCGTGCCAATGGGGAAAATGTACACTAGTGGGCACGCCAGCTGGCGCTCTGTCCCTGTGTCGTGCTCGCGCCAAGCCTATTAAGGAATTTTTTTTAACAATAGAAGGTGGAATTTTGATTCTAACAACTTTAGAATGGATCATCAAAAAGGGGTTGGGTTGTTTGCCTCCGGATCTCCCTGATTAGGAAGTGGTTTTCCACCTCTCATGGAACCTTCCTAAGAGATAGGACTCTCCCCCATGATTATAGGAAGCCTAAACTCTCCTTCTCCCTCTATAAAAGCCTGCCCTCTCCATTTGCTAGCTAGCTAAACTTTTGGGAAGGAAATTATAGCCGAGTGACAATCAAGAGAAGAGCTAAGGAAAACCCTGTGAGAGAGAGAGAGAGTTTTGTCGAATCCCTGACGAGCTTTGTGAGACACGTCCCGCTGGAACCTTGTTAAAGGAAGATCATGACGTCAGAGCACCAGTTGTAATCGTTCTCTTGTATCTTAATATACATGACTTTTCTATTGGTTCCATGATTGTGTTTGTCCATTATATAATGAAATTTCATTCGTTCCTCTTTGACTGATCGATAGTTATAAAGGGTGAAATATTACGTTGCATGTTGTCTCTCTTCTTTGCATGTGTACAAGTATCTGGATGCAACAAGCTCACAGATCGTGACCTATCGAGCTAGGAATGGAAGTGCCACTTCTTGTTCGACAATAGCAGCGAAGGGATCATGGTAAGTGATCTACCGCGATTCTATATTTTGTAACTAGGAACCAATAGTTTTGCGTGTTTCGATTGTTGCTAGACCCACTCTAGGGCTAGTGGGATCGCCTCTGTCCGTAGAGGGGATTTACCTCCACAAAAGTCTCACAATTGCAAAGTGAAAATGCACACATTAAAAGAGTTAAATGAGAAGGGTATTGAGTGGAGAGAGTAAAAAAAAAATTGGTTCAAAGTGTGGAAGAGGAGAAAGATGATAACATTAACAATCTTAAAAGAAAAGTGCTCACATTTCCCAACCAATTGATTTTGATGTAGGAACATCCATGTCACTGTAGTCATCCTACACATTTTCTTAATTGTAGTTATATTTTGTGGTTAAAAATAATTATAATGTAATGAAATACATCCAGAGTAAATATATGTCAGCCATTGGAATATGAAGCAATGTATTTGGAATTTCAATAGTACGATAGATGTAAGGCTAAAAACAAAGGAGCACAAAATATTAATTTATTGAAATAAAAAAGTGCCTTTGTCTCTCCTTTTAATTGGTTTGTATAATGTGGATGACTTTAGACTCTAGAGATATATGCATAGGATCTATGAATCTAATGTATTCCAATAACTTGGCTAATCTATTGAATAAGTAGTGCAGATTTATTGTTGTAGTACTTATGCTCATCTTCAAATTTGCAGAACAATGTGTTTATTTCTATTGAGTAGTTTATTAATGTGGTGTATATATGTTTATCACTTGTGGAGAAATTCCATTATGTACGTGTGATATTTTAAGGGGTTATGGTCTCATTGCATCAAGATGTAAGAAATGGAGGGAGTGTATATGACATTAAGTCCCTTAAGTAACTTGATAACAAATAAAGAGTTCCCCGTAGCCAAACGTCTTACCTAAATGAAGAATCTAAATTAAATGAGACATCGCCAAGTTTTTAACATTCCTACTTCATTATTTGATGCAATTCCCAACCCCCATGCAAACGATGTTATATCTTCTTTCCTTCAAGCCTGGTCAATGATGACCTTCCCTTCATGCCACCCCTACATTTTAATAATTTATATTTATCTGTATTCTCATTATTATTTGTATAGAATTCCTTTTCATTCCTTTATCTATTCGCTCATTTTCTCATTCCACATTTATCACTACTAGTATGCCCATGTGCTACTCTATCTTTTCATTCCCTTTATGATCTTTGTGATATCTCTATTGTCTTCAAAGCCTTCATGGAAACTTCCCTTTAATGAGCATCATGTTGTCATCATGCTTTCTTTATACTCTTGTCACGACCATAATCTTTGATAACTCTCAGGTCAATAAATGTCAACTTTAAACATATGTTACATGAGTTAAAGAAATGTGTGCCACGGGCTTTTAGCTTCACCTCTTATTGGCATTAATGTTATTCTAAATATGTTTATGATGTCAATATGGATCTGCTTCCATATTACCCCACTTTTTACTTAATTTCTCACATCATTTGTATTTTCAAGTGAGTCTCTACTTGTCATCTTTACAAGTCATGTTGACAACACATGGCTAAATAAGCTATGTCTACATAGAAACATTTTTAATTGCTATTCACTAATATGATTGGTGTTTTTTCACTATTATTTTTAACACCAGCATAATTTGTGTCTCAAGGATAACCACTTGCATAATATGTGTTCACTCTCTCTTGCTTAAGAGGCCCATATCTTTTTTGTTTTAAAAGATTTTCTCTCTCTTTATTTTGATAGTGTCTTATCTTCATTACACTTACCATAAACACATTTCTCATAAATGCAAACCACCTTAAATGCACACTACCTTTAAATATATAAATTTTAGTTTAGAAAATACATACTATAAGATGTTAAGTTCATCTTTAATTGAATTCCATATTATTTTTAACCTAACTATATTTATTTATTTATTTATTTATGATTATATCATCTTGGAAATCATACTTTTCTTTGAAACTCTTTAGAAATTTTAAACTAACTATCCATATGATGAAAAAATAAACTACACAAAAGTAAGGAAGCTATTAGAAAGAATTAAAATTAGTAAAATATATTTATTTGAAAAATAAATTTTAATAAAATGAGTTTCATATTTTAATGTAGGTTAGTAGCATTGATTAGATTGATTGAGGGGATTGGGGCTTTTGAGCAGAGTTTTGAAGTGAGGAAGCTATTGGAAGGAATTAAAATTAGTGAAATATATTTATTTGAAAAATAAATTTTAATAAAGAATAAATTTTAATAAAATGAGTTTCATATTTTAATGTACGTTGGTAGCATTGATTAGATTGATTGAGGGGATTGGGGGTTTTGGAGTTTTGAATATTGGATAAAATTGAGAAAAGAGTATAGTTAAAATGTGAATTGGTTTATAATTAGTTGAAAACAACTCCTTAAAATAATTGTTAAAATTTAATAAAAGAGATTGTTTTGATTTCGATCTATTAAGTATAGTAACCGGTTGGAGTATTGTTTTTGTAAATATTTTGTGAGTTTTGATTGTCACATGAAATGTAAAGTTGGTTTATTATATGCTATGAAAGGGATGGCAGCTTACCATGTTCAGATTCTGCATGATTTGCTTATGGTGGCCATTATTTCTTGGGCTATAAGATAATAAATGTGGTTAAGCAATATATGCTCATCTGTAGATTTAAAAAAAATTAAATCTAACGGTGAGCAGTTGCTTATGGAGACTATTATTTTATGGGCTATAGGATAATAAATGTGGTTGGGAAGTATATAGCCATCATTAGATTGAATAAGTAAAGGGCGATATTTATTTTTTGGGTTATAGGATTATAAATGTGGTTGGGCAGTATATGCCCATCATTAGATTTAAATGTGGTTGGGCAGTATATGCCCATCATTAAATTTAAACGAATTTAAATCTAATGATAAGCATATAGTGCCCAACCACATTTATTATCTTATAAACCAAAAAATATATATCGCCTTTTACTTATTTTGCTGTCACTAAACAAATTGTGTAAAACCTTGTCATGAAAAACTTCTTGATAAGACTAATAATGAAGTACTAATTCTTTCCCTTAAATTTAATTTTGACACTGCATCTTTAGCATGCTCAAGTTATAGATTCGCAAGGTTGATCGGATAGGATGGGTAGTGGGTCACATTTTCATATATTTAAATTACTTCTTTTCAATTATTTTTTAAAAAGTATGGTGAATCGGTAATAATTGAGCTGCTTATTATAATTCCATTATTGAGCTCATGGGTTCCGGCAATCCATATGATATTCACACAAGTCATTTAATAATATTTGATTATTATGATTCTGTTCACATTATTTACTCATTTTTAATTATGTTTATGTTAAAATTTTATTTTTATATTTTTACAAATATTAAAATATTTAATAAAAAATATTATATATTAAATTAATTTGCTGGGAATTTTATTTTATAATTTTATACTAACTTGGTGCCTATTCTTTTGAACATATAATGCACGGTGAGGTATCTCATGAATGCATTGAGAAGGGACACCGCCATTGTTATTTGAAATTTTATATGTTGCCTTTTTTTTCTCTTTTATCATATGGCACTAATGTTTTTTTATTCTCTGTTGGGAATATATATATTTCCAATTATTCTCCACTGATCATAGTTTGTTTATATTTGGATGGAAAAACAAACAAATCTGATTAAAGGGGTAAAAATTTATCAAATAAAATATGTAATTATTAAAATAATAAAAATGTTTTTAAGTTTGAAAATTTTAATAAATATTTATTTAAAAATAGATATAAAATATATTAAAATAAACTTGAATGTTTACTTTTAATAATAAATGTTTATTTATTTTTATATTATTTTTCAATTAGTTTATTATATATATATGATTTATTTAAATATTTTAAAAATAATTATGATGATTATTTTTAAGTCAATAAATTTATAAAATAATTTACGTGCTTTGATTTATATGTGTTTTATATAATTAAATGCATAAGGTGTATGCTAATTAGTTTTTGTGGGGTTTAGTTTTCACTAGGTCATAGGTTCAAATTTCATGGGGAGGGGTTGAGGTGGGAGTCATTTTTGGGGGAATTAAACTATCTCAATGGGTGTCAAGCTCAACTGAGCTTCACAAAATCCTGATGATAGCATACCACTAGTGGGAATATCATTCTTCCATCCAACATTGGGGAAAGCCCTGACCTAAGCTCAACCTTGTTTGAAAAAATAAAAAACAAAAAATATTTTTAATTTTATTTGAAATCTTATAGGTTCATGATTTATGGAGTTTAGTTTTATTATAATTAAAAAAAATCTTGATGGGGTGCTATGAGGAGCATTTAATGGGATTACAAGACTTGGTGTGCCATCTAACACCTCCTCCTTTTGCATGGAACCACCTTATGGAGAATTAATGAGACCTGTGGTACGATTTTCGTCTACTCATCTATATAATTCGAGTTCATTCCACCATGCTCTTCGTCCTGGGTGAATGGTTAGCACTCTGATCACTCCTTTGATGCCTCATCACGTTCTTTATGTCATCCACGATGCATCTAGAGTCTAGTTTGGTTACTCGAGCAAGTTTCCTTCCACCTACTTCTACGACTTTCCCTCCTCCCCTAGCAACTTTTTTCGATGGAAAAGGCATGGTCTTGACCTCGCCACTAGTGCAACCTTCCTGACAAGTTATCATGGATTCTTTCTTCCACAACTTCCTCTTGCCTATCCCCTCCTACCTCTATGTTGACCTTTGTGATGTTTTTCTACCTTTGATAGCCATGATGTTGAAATTGCAACAAGAAATATTGAAAATGGCACCCATGAGGCTTATGATTTAATTTTCCCTGAATTAAATTAGAAGTAAATAGTAATTCCACATCACATGATAGATTGTAAGTGTTAATTGAGTCAATAAGACTTAGTTAGCTTATTTAATTCGAGTTGAAGGTCAAACTAGAGGCATGTACGGTGTCTCCTACTTCTTAGGAGCCCCGACTGACTTATTTGTGAGTTGTAATTAGTTAACTCAAGTATTTGAGTTAAAATTAGTTTAACTAGTTCTAACTGAGAGATGAGGTAGTGATAGGTCCAGTGAATTAAATTTGATTTAAGTCATGAGTAGTGGTCAATTAGTTAATTGATAATTCACTATAAATAGTTGTTGCATGTGATTTCTAGGGAAGGACGAGTTGAGATTCGAGTTAATGGGAGGATAACTATCAATTTTATAATTAGGTTTCCTTGAAGGAATTGTGCAATCAATTCTTGGGAATTTCCTAATTAATAGGGCCAAAATTCCTCCAAGAATGCGTAAGAAAGGCTGGGAAGGCAAAGGCAAGAAAATGGTTAAATATTGGACCAAACTTGCTTAGATTTTTTCCAGATTCAAGCAGAGATTAGAGTGATACAATCAACAGAGTGTAGAGATTTCTCAGGAAGGGAAATAGAATTGTATTGTTTCATGATCTTGAATTTATGCGATATACACATAGCGGGATTTTTAGCAGTTTCTTTCCCCAGATACATATTGTGTTGTGCAATTGATAATTTCTATCTCTTAATTGTTATGTGATTGTACCATCGAATTTGGTTTTCGCAAATTGTATATTGATTCAATATTTTGTTTTAGTATATTACAATATCAGTTGAATATATTTAGATAATTTCTACACATGACTCAACAATGATCCCATTGTGGATGTGGAAGTGGTCTTCAAAGCGCTTTAGGGGGCTCTCGAGTACAATTGCGTGTTATATATTCAGCCCACAACTACCATGATCATACTATTAATGACATTCAACAAGAAATCTATCTCCTAGAAATAGACATTTGAAATGAAGAAAATTTACTCTGGATTCATCATGACTAGCATAGCCTCATGGGTCCATGACATAGACAAGTCTAGAGGAATCCAAAATCACTATCTTCATGAAGTGTATTTGTACTGGGATGTAAAGTTGTTACTAGGGAAGATTCTAGTAAACATGATACAAACTCAAATCAACCTCGTGCATATATTGGATGAGATTAGATATCTTATGCTATATGTGGAAGGAAGGCTCATTAGGATTTATATGGCATCACCACCTAGATTTCCAATTCCACTACCATGCAAGATCGAGGAGTGTCTTGCCAACCTCGTACTTCATTGCCCTCTTGATGCTTAGGTTCCCTACATTTTATCGTTATAGTTTTTTCTCTTCATGCCTACCCATTTGTGCTATTGATATGTTATTTTTAGAGTTTATGTTTAGTTTTTGTTACTTGTTGTCTCAAACTCTACGTTCTCCAAAGGATATCTATTTTGGTTCTTGTTATTTTTTTTCCCCATGCAGGGGAAACATAATCATTTTACATTTTCATGTCTTGGACAATCAGTTGAAACTAATTATGATAGTTATTTACTTTATATTTTATTTTCTCTTGTCTAGTTTACAAGATGGTAGGCTATAGACAATAAACCTAGTGAATGTCATGTAATTATTTAGTTTTTCAATGCAAAACCAACTTACAAAATAAATAATAAACTTTTTTTTTTTTTTAACCATGGTGTATCGGTAACTCTTTAGACTAATCTGAGGGAGGTCCTAGGATCAATCCTCTTGGCTGCCTTATAAAACCAAGAGTATATCCAGAAACCTACAAGCGAGATATACCGAATCTTATGATTTAGCTAGAGCCAAGACCCCACGGAAGAGGGGGAGCCTACTCCTTGAGCCGAGATCATAGCAAGTCATAAACTCAATGGGATTTTAACCTTGGTCTCATTGGTTTATGATAAAATTTTAAAAATTAGATTTAATATAAGTGTAGGTTTAGTAGACACTTTAAAGAAGGGTTTTTTTGTTCATTATTTTATTTTCGTTGTATATGTTAAGGCCCATATAACCTTTATTAGGCACATAAAGGGTATATTAAATCTCTCCTTCTGCACTTAATGTTGTTTTCTTCTAGATCTAATTAGTTCTTAGGAAGGTTTAGAGATACATGCATATTATGTGCCCAATATTATTTTTTTTTGTATCATATTGTGAGAATATTGAGTAGACTGTGAAGATTTGGAAGATGAGATAATTTAGGGACTTTCTCACTTCCATAAGATGCCAAAGGATGGGCCAATAAATGATTTTTTTTTTTTCTAAGTGAGACTAATTCTATTAAGAAAAAACATATGGTACAATTAGGGCTTTGCAAAAAGTAGAGAAAAAAAGCAGGGGAGCCGGAAATGATAGATTATCAACCTTAGTCCCAAAATGCAGCCTTGGAAAAAGCAGAAGATTACAAAGATAACAGAAAAAAATAGAGAGCGAGACAGAGGGATCTACCCACAGTGGGTAGAAACTTCCAAACGACATTTTTTCACTTTCTTCTTATTGACTTTGAACCATCCATTGTGACTTGGCTGGACAGGAACCATTTGATGACTGTTCTGCGCCGAAGGAGGAGTCTCCTTATCTGAATCAGAGGAAGAGGGCGTATGCGTGCGTTTCTACGAGATCGGAGGTGCAGAAGGATCCTCAGGGCTGGCCAAGGGGGTGGCCTTCGGGTGCTCAACACTTTCTTCTTCCGCTTCTATTTCCTCCTCATCCGAGCTGAAGGAGTCTATGTCATCCATGGGGGGTGGATCACATGGTTTCCAGCTCTTGGATTTGGATTTACATTTGTTATTCTTCTTGTTGTCGAGGAATGTGGCACATGAGTTCTGGAGATGCCCTGTCTGATAACAGTGGCAACACCGGAAGGCAGTGTTCTCATAATCCAAGGTTTGAGTCCAATGGAAGTCCCCAATTTTGAGATTGATCTGATCAGGTAGCCCTTTGCTAATGTCTATTTCCGCACATATTCTACCAAAGGTGTATATTCCTTTCTCCCCCCTTGAGGTATCCGTGGCCAGGAAACGAACTAAGGTATCCCAAATTCCTTGGAAGACTGAGAAGTGCCATAGATACACAGGGAGGTTAGGAAGTCTAAC
Organism: Pinus albicaulis; assembly: GCA_034641835.2. Taxonomy (NCBI): domain Eukaryota; kingdom Viridiplantae; phylum Streptophyta; class Pinopsida; order Pinales; family Pinaceae; genus Pinus; species Pinus albicaulis. The sequence goes on from CM076583.1 coordinate 85,806,558, forward strand.
CCAAATGGGAAGCTTGGTGATGACAGCTGTGGAAGGGTCGAAGTCTGGAAACCACGGAGAAAGGAAGAGCCCCGCCGATCCCCAAAACCAAGGGCCTTCCGTTAAGGCTTTCTGATAATCTTCATTGAAGGAAAATACCACAATGAAGAAGCCTTTCGAGCAAAAGAAGACCTTGCAGTTGTTGGTCCAGTTGGAATGGATCCACTGGTATAGATCTGCAGATCGAGGCCATAGTCCATTAAACCTGCAAATGATGGTTGTTTCTGCAAACTTCTGGTCTTGATCATCCAATGATGGATGATTTATTTCAATGGAGGGTGTTTCCTCCATTTTGTCCACCAGGAAAGGCTTGGGAGCCTCAACTGTCTTAGCAGCTCTCTTGGAGGGATGTGCATGAACCGCATCCTTATAGGAGAAGGCGGGAGCCGAGGAGGTTTGCCCAGATGCTCCTCCTCTCAAGTGTAGGGAGAGCCCAACTGAAGCATATTTTTCAATATTGTAATATGATAGGGGAAGAGGGTCCTCGAGTTTTTTACCTTTGTAAAGCAATCTCAGGAGATTTGAGGGGATCCCTAGTCTGAGTCCGAGATCTCGTAGGAGGTCCTGTACTAGATCCGTGGTGTGCACCCAGAGCAGCTTCGATCCACCAGAAAGAAGATATATCTGGATCTGATATGCAGAGGGTATGTGATCTAAAACCTCTGCTCTCCACTTCGGATCTGTGTCTGAAATGTGCATAATCCTTGTATCCCTAGATCCAGAAGGCCTTTGGCGGTGAAAGCAACTGGATGAAGATCGAAGCCCTCCTGAAGCTGGAAACTTTCGATCGTCGGTAGTCTCCTTTCCAGCAAGCCCTGCCTATCCATGAGGCTGAGACTGAGCCTCTGCATGGACTCGGCAATGGTCGAGGCTACAAGATTGCTTGAGCCTACAACCTTGTTATGGCTGGCGTTGAGGACTTGTGTTGGAGTAACAGCTCCTGTACCTTTTTTTTTTTTTTTCAGACGGAGGCTGCAACTTGTGCATTTAGCATTACTTCAAGATCTTCATAAGTGCCTACGGGAATGACCCCGAGACATTCAACCTGGGTAATGTCTATGGAAATTTGGATGGGAAGAGTCTGCGGCCAGAGCTGATTCAGGTGTGGGAGGCCGCAAGAAGCTGTGGCGGTGAAGACCTCAGAGCCCGCTGGACCTGCTGTGGTGTCAGCGGCGGCGGCAGAGCCAAACAGAGTAGAGGCATAGTTAGCATTGTTGGCTAGGCCTGAAGAAACCCCAGAAGAGGCCATATCTCATCTCCGTTCTAGCTATGATTTATGTTAGGTAAGAGAAGAATTACCAGAGGTCCAATGTTAAGAGGAAAAGCGACCAATAAATGAATTAAATATCATGAAATCATTGAAAAGTTCTAGAGCTCCACTAATTGAGAAAATCTAGGGATGTGTTCCCTACTACAAGAGAAGCTAGGACTCAGTATTTAATGAAGATTCCTATTATTGGGAACCAGGTCCACTTTTTGAGGGATTTTGGAGGGGAAAACTATCTCCTTTAAATTAATATGCTTCCCCATCAATTTGAATAAGTACCAATTCAAATTAGCCTCTAGGGGCATCTATTTCTTAGTATTCTTGTGGAGAAATTTTGTTATTTATCAGTTCTACATTCATTTTTAGTAGGGATGTACTTGGATTGACTTTAATAATCACTCTTGATGTCATTTTTAGCTTCTAAGGCTTGGTTTCCTTCATAGGACTCTGAGTATCCTTGTGATTGGTCATCCCAAGAGACTCAGAGCCCTGTTGTATGATTTATTTATCTTATTTTCATGTCTTCTGTTGAAAATGCAACAAGAAAGTCTCAATTTGATTTTGTGTTGGTCAAATTGAGAAAATTCAAATTTTCACATTAGCAGACAACTTGGATGCAGTTAACTTGTGAGACATGGATCTTGTCACTCAGTTAGCTCAATATATTTGAGTTAGAGGAGTGGGAGTTCAGTTAAGCATGTGTGATTTCTAATTTGTAGCAATCAAGGTCAGTTATTTCAAGTTGTTTTTAGTTAAACTAGTTCTAATTGTTGAAGGAACTAGTGGAAGGCCAGTTGTGCAGTGGTACTTTAGTATAACTCAGTGATCATCTAGTTAACTAATCAATCAACCAAAAATATATAGTTCATGTAGAGAATTTGAGTTCCCCATATGTGGTGGAGATTCCAAGATATTGTAAGATGAATTGTAGACTAGCCTTGAGTGTACATGTGTTGCATGCAGTCATATGATCAATCTTGAGAATTGCACAATCATTTTGGAGGAAATTCCTAAATAATAGGGGCCTAATTTCCTTGATAGTTGCACAAGGAAATAAGGTCACAAGTAGAGGCATAAATTAAGTAAGTCTGGGTCAGAGCTTCTCGGTGTGCAAAGAGATAGGTTATTCACATGTAGGATGAGCTCAGATTGATCTCACAATTGTAATACATCTCTATTCATCATATTAATGTAAGCATGAAAAGGGTTTTTTAGCATATTTCTTTCCCTTGGAAAAATATTAGGTTCATGTATGTTATTTCTCATTGCATGTTTGTGATTGATGTTCTAAATTGTGAATTGAATTCCGCAGAGCGGTAGAATAGGATTGTGTCTCGTGATTTAGATTAAAATTTCATGAGAAGTTGCAATTCTACACCATAATTTCTACATGGTGTTAGCACCTGAATTGGACCCCAGGCTAGAAAGGGCAACACAGGGTAACAACTAAAGCATGCTCAACCTTGTAGCTAGCCCTACAAGGATAGGAGAGGGCTCTCTCCGTGAATGGATATTCAATGAAACACAATAATGATCTGATATTAGGCTAGATAAAATGATGAGGATAAAAGGTTTAATAAATGAATTAATTTCAGGGATGTGTGGGATAAAATGGGACAGTTTAAACTGGGAAATTAAATCAGGACACAGAGTATTTCATGGGGCAAGATAGGCAGGAAACTTGGCAATTAAATTTTAATAAAGATGGGATGGAAAGACTGGTGAGAAGCTGAAAAGGGCACAATGAATGGATCCTTTTCAAATAGAAGAAAAACTTAGAGAATGAATGTTTTCCCAAAGCAGGGCATAAAAATGGATCCTACCTTTCTGTCTTGAAAGCATTCAAAAGAAATGTTTATCGATGAATGGAAGACATAAAAATTTGCATATGAAACAAAAGAGAGTGACAAATGCTAAATCTCATATCACATGGATCCCACAAATCAGATCTGCATCTCTTATTAATCCCTGTCAAACTGTACAATGGAGCGCAAAATGTTCTTTCACACTATTTCCCCTACTGCTGGATTACAAACTTGGACTTCATAACTCTTTACAAATGATTTACAATTACAATAAATACACCGAAATGTGGGAACATAGATCCACAGAAAAGGGAGTTGTTCTAACAACTGATGAATTGAAATGCAATCATAGAAAGATTTCTAACACTCTGCTCCTAAAGAAGGAACAATATTACATTTGATTGCTGGCAGATTTCACAGTTTTCACTGTTGAAGAATAAAATAGGCAATCAGATCCTATTTTCTCTGCTGCTGTAGACATCTTTGTTTAATTTAAGCTCTTCGGACAACTGAATTTTTCCTTTGCTTTCAATTTTTTGTTTAAATAAAACCAAATTTTTATAAAATACTTTGAAACAAAACTGAAATGAAATAATACTTTCGGTAAAGGCAAATGATTCTATGAATGGGAAAAATGAAAGGGAAGGAGGCGGGACCCGCATTATAATCGCAATCAGGATTGAGTGGGAGGTGATATAACATATAACAAAACCATATAATGTGCCATGGGATGCATTACAATACTCAAAGGGTGATCGAAATCGGGGGTCAGGGAGAGGGGAAGGCACATTAGATAACGGAAATAGAATATTTCTGATGCGATGGGAATAAGCAATAGGGGGGAGGCCTTTGATAAAATGAAATAAATTACAATTTGATTTTTACAAAAGGGAATGGGATTTTTTATAATAAATGGGTGGAGGATTTATGGTGGGCCCAAGGGTCAATCGGAGTCGGGATCAGAGAAGGAGCGGAGGTAAGGTTATATACGAAATCACCGATTGCGATGACACGATTGGATGTGGGTCATCTGATCGGCAGGGGCAGATCGACGGTTGTGGAATGATCGGAGGGGATCCGTCAAGGGATACGTATCGAAAGTCGCAATCGCATCGGAGTTTTGGGCGATGGGTCAATCGGAATGCGCATATCAAATGTTGCGATGCGATTGATTGGGGCGATGGGATCGGGGGTGCGATCAGAATGGTAGGTGCGTAGTTTTATAATAAAACCTTTGAACTTTATATTATAATGTATGGTGGGGAAGTGGTTTTATGCATAAATCGCATTTGTAGTAAGAATATTTATAATGCGATTTTATAATTGGAGAGAGGAAAAGGGATTTTTATAAGGAAAATATTAAAGCTTTAAACATATGAAGTTTAAGGGAAAAAGGGGAAAAAGGGGAAGGGTTTGGATATGGAGGATTTTACTTCACTTAAGCATAAATTTCAATCCAAGAGTCAGTTTTAAGAGTGTAATATACCATTGGAAATCTCTTTCCGAGCTCTTTCTGATGGATCTTCTTGGAATATAATTTGGTGCTGGACATGCTGTGGAAAACTCTTCTGAAGGCAGGGTGATGACTTTGTGGAGACAACAGCTTCTGAATTGTGACTTATTACATATGATGATATAAAATTACATAATGAATAATAATAAAGGCAAACTATCATGTTTTCACCTAAATACATAGTTTTGAGGTGAAAATTACATCAAGCTGGATAAAATATATCTTTGATCTTCAAGGTGCTGTGACTTTGAGTTTATTTGAAATTCCTCACGACCTAGCTGATTTTTATTGACACTTGACCCATTAATTTGACCATGGTCAGACCTTAGAAACTAATGAGACCCCTCCTATGACCTACTAACATGATTTGTAAGTGAAAGTGACTAAAGACCCAAGGCCATAGAAAGGAAAATTAGCAAGTTTTTCATGAGGGAAAACTGATAAAAAATTACTACCATCAATGAATCCATGACCTAGCGGAATGGTGAAATTTATTGGTATGGAACTCCTAATATGCAAATGCAAAAGAGAAATTTTGATCACTGATGGCAGTATGACTAGACTGACACTAACATTGGCTCTAATGGGGATGGTAGATCTTTGGAGGTGCCAAGAACACCGTAGACCAAGTAGCCTTATCCATTGGGCATGGAGTCAAAAACACTAAAACTGGACACAAATGAAAACTGACTCTGACTCAAGACTAAGACTGAAACTGAAATAAAACCAAACCATAAACATATCACCCAAGTTTTATAGCCTTCACCTCGGGCCCCAAACTTGAATGATCTGTGCATTTGAACTCTGAATAAAATAACATGGTATATACAATGATGATGATAAAGATTTCTGATCCTTTGTTTTCAGCAATGGTAGTGCTTCAAAAGCCTACCATTTACTGCTCCTCCAAGGCAATTCTGGCCATCCATTACTGAAAGCAAGAAGGCATTCTGTCCCCTGTATGCTGAAATTCTGTATGGCCCTTTCCAAAGGTTGTCAAACTTACCGTGCTTCCCTTTGTCTTCATTCCTTGCATCCCATTTCAACACTACATCATCCAGCTGAAACTTCTCTGCTTTAGTCTTCCTGTCATAGATCTTTTTAATCTTCTCCTATAATTGAATTTCATTATGTGACACTTCTTCTCTTGTTTGCTGAAGATGGATCATCTGATTGATCCTTCGCTGACTTTCATCATCTTCGCTGCCAACTTCTTGGAACAATCTCATAACTGGAACGGTAAGAGAAGTAGGAAAGATAGCATCAGTACCATAAACCAGCTCAAAAGGTGACATACCTATTGATTTTTTATTGCTAACTCTATCTGCCCACAGTGCGTTGATGAGTTTTCGGTGCCAATTCCTTTTGTTTGCCTCCAACATCTTCTTAATTATATTTATCAGTGATTTGTTGGATGACTCTGCTAGGTCGTTGCCTTGAGGATAATATGCTGTTGAATGGCCTAGCGCGATGTTGTATTTGTGACGCAACAACTCTGAAAGTCACCCCCAAGGAGAGGTTGTCACAATACCCGTGGCTCTGCCAGCCTTTCCCTTTTCATCAACTTCTTTTACTTCCACGTGGCCTCGTTCTTACTCAAGATTCTGTTTATCAAATTCATGGAATTTGGTAAACATACATTATTACAACCTTTTAATTTTTAAATTATATCCCTCGGCTGTATATATTTATCTCCGAGCCTTATAATCAAGGTTTAATCCTTCGAGATTTTATATTAATACCGACGCTCTATTTCTTAAACAAATGACTGTATTATAAACCCTCGCACCGGGCCCACCATTACGATCGGTAGCCCAATCAAATGCACGTCGTACCTTGGTTATCGTCTGCGCACCTTCATCAACTGACCACCATCTGATGGCTCCCCTCCATATCGACGGTGCTCAACAGTATCGCTCGATCTCCTTGGTTGAACGTTAACGCACGATGGCGCGCATTGAAAGGCGGTTTTGGATTTCCGTCCTATGCCACATGTCGAAGGCTCTATGGAATCGCTCCAATTCTGGGAATACCACTCAACCCGCAAAAGTGGTGCGATATGGGAAATCTGCTTCCGCAAATCCGCTCGCGGTTTCAGATAGGGTTAACCACGGTTCAAGTCGGGTTACGCCGCTCTTTGAATTAACTGACCCGGGTCTAACCTCGAGTAAGATTTCCAACTGACAGCAAAATTGTTGTAATTCTCTTCCGGCGAGATTCCGCTTCCACCAACAGAGTTGACGAACAAATTTAGGGAACAGTAGACAGATGGGTCGCGGAGCTTGTGGGACCATTCGATTCGACAATCTTTTTTTTTTTTCAACCGGAAGAAATTGCTCAATACACAGAGTTTTATTGCAGAAATCTCTCCTTTCCTCCTCTCCTCAATGCATCCGAGGAATAAAATTATATACATTACAATTTGACTCTTTGGTTCCTCTACGAGGACCGTTTATAAAATCAAACGCCTTATTACAATAATTCTACTAACTGAAACATGAAAAATGGATCGAATCTAACGATTCGACTTCTACAAATTCTAACTAAGCTAAATGAAACAGTCAGCTGAGGTATTGACACCTAGCTGTTACAATTCAAATGTTTTCGAGCCCTCCTAGCCACAACATGTGGAAAAAACTCCTACATTGCTGGCTAGTGCCTAATGCCCCTGCATCAGACTCCTGAGGGAAATTTTCTTCATGGGCTCTTGTCCATGAGCTCCTCCACTGATCTACCTATCTTCTGTAACATTCCTTCAGTCATCCAAGTGGCATCTTCCTATGGCTTATCCTTCCATTTGATTAAGTACTGAAAGTACTCTTGCCCTCTGGTCCTCTTGAACACTCTTTTGTCCAATATTTTCTCTAGTTGCAATCGCTGTGCTGGAGGTAGCTGCTCTTTCCACTCAATCTGTTCCTTGTCTGCTGATCCTTTTTCGGCACCATCATCTTCATACTTGTACAAATCTGCACATTAAAAATGGGAGATATTCCAACATTAGGTGGCAATTCAATCTCATAAGCATTTGCAGAAAACTTTCTAAGTATCTTGCATGGCCCAATCTTTTTGAACCTCCAAGTATTATAATCGCTTCTTTTGGAATTGTAGTCGTAAGAATACCGCATCTCCTACTTCAAAAAAAACTTCCTTTCTCGCTCGGTCCGGCTTCGCCTTGTATTTACGTTAACGCCGCTCGTAGTCATGTTTCACTTGTTCATGTATGGCCTGGATCTCCGAAGCAAATTCCTCACCATCTGCACTTCTCAGCTCTGCCCTTCCTAGATTTATTAACTCTGATATTCCTCTGGGATGCATTCCATAAAAAATATGGAATGAACTCTGCCCTGTGCTCCTGTTTGGTGAATCATTATATGCATATTCTGCTTGGGGAAAAATATAGTCCCACTGCTTGGTATGCTCTCCTGCAAGACTCCTCAACAAATTTCCCAGATTTGTCTGTCACCCCGTTGTCCATCGCCTTGAGGATGACAAGCCGAGGGCCGAAACCTGGGCCATAATTGTTTCTTTCCATGTGTTGTCCTCCTACATAAATGTCCCAACAAACTGTGTCCCCTGTCACCAATACTGGCAACCCATGCACCTTAACAACTTCTTTGAAATGTTAGCAACATGGGTGGCATCACTTCAGTTTTATAACATGGGACAAAATGTGCCATTTTTGGAGAATTCGTCCACTACAACAAAAGACTACATCATTCTCCTATCTTTGGGCAATCCTAGAAAAAATTCCATACTCACCATGTCCCAAGACCTGTCTGGAATAGGTAAGGGAATGTACAATCCTGCATTCTGGCTCCTTCCTTTTGCATATTGACAGATTTTGCAATTCTTCACAAAATTATCTACTTCTATTCTCATCCTGGGCCAGTAATATAAGTGACTCAGCTGCTCATAGGTTTTATCAGTACCAAAGTGTCGAGCAAGTCCACCACTATGCTTCTCCTTGATCAAATTTTCTCTCATGGAACATTTTGGTACACACAGTTGACTCCTCCTGAATAACAAGTCCTCCTGCAAGAAATAATCCAACCACTGGCTTCTATCTGTTAGAACAGGGTTACTACATGCCTCAAGTGCTTCCTTAAAATATGGATCCGTTTTATACAATTCTTTGAGAAAATCAAATCCTACAACTTCAAAATTAGTTTCTTGAACAAGCATGTGCCTCCTACTCAAAGCATCGGCTACTTTATTTGCTTGGCCACTTATGTGTTTCAAAACAAAATTAAAACCTTGGAGATACTCAACCCATTTTGCATGCTTATGCTTCAACTTGGGCTGCTGTACAATATACTGCAAAGCATGATTGTCAGAAAATAATACAAATTCCCTGGACATCAAATAATGTCTCCACTTTTTCAGTGCCTGAACAATTGCATATAATTCCTTCTCATAAGAGGAATAATTTCTTCTGGTGTCATTCAGCTTCTCACTAAAATATGCTACAGGCCTATCATCCCGACTCAACACAACCCCAATGGCCTCTCCACTGGCATCACACTTCACTTGAAATGGTTTAGTAAAATCGGGCAGAATCAAAACAGGCTTCTGCGTTATCTTTTGCTTCAAAAGTTTAAAATTTCTTTCTGCTTCAGCAGTCCACTTAAATGGCTATTTTCTCTTCTTTATTGTCTCAATTATGGGTGCATTGATCTTACTAAAGTTTCTTATAAACTTTCTGTAAAAACTGGAAAGTCCATGGAAAATTCTTACCTCAAAAACATTCCTGGGTGAAGGCCACTCCACAATTGCCTTAACCTTTTCTGGGTCCATCTTCAATCCTTCTGCAGAAACAAAAAAACCCAAATACACCAACTCTTCTTTCATGAAGGAGCATTTCTTCAAATTTATCAGCAGTTTCTCTTGGTGCAGCTTCTTCAAGACATGATCAAGATTACTTAAATGTTCTTCTTTAGTTTTGTTGAAAACTAATATATCATCCAAATATACTATCACAAATTTACCAATGACTTCCTTCAATACTTCATTCATAAGTCTCATAAAAGTGCTAGGTGCATTTGGCAACCCAAAAGGCATTACCATCCATTCATACAGTCCTTCATTTGTTTTAAAGGCAGTTTTCCACTCATCACCCTCTCTTATTCTAATCTGATGGTATCCACTTTTTAAATCTATCTTTGAAAAATATTTAGCACCACTCAAACAGTCCATCAAATCCTCAATTCTAGGCAAGGGGAATCTGTACCTGATTGTGATCATATTGATTGCTCTGGAATCAGTACACATCCTCCAGCCTCCATCTTTCTTTGGGCTCAATACTGCTGGTACTGCACATGGACTAAAACTTTCTCTGATCAGTGCCTTATCCACCAATTCCTGTACTTGTCTCCTGATTTCCTCATTTTCTATGGGAGTCATTCTGTAGGCTACCTTATTTGGCAGATTTGAACCAGGGATAAAATCTATCTGATGGCTGATCTTTCTCACAGGTGGCAGCTCATCAGGTAAATCATCCACAACAATGTCACAATAATTGTCTAACATCTCTTGGATTTATATTGGCAAATCATAAATCTTTGTAGAAGTAAGAACTACCTTAGGCTTTCAAACTAAAGAAAAACTTACCTCTTCCTCTTCTATCTGCTACAGATATTCCTTCCCGCTCAGCAACAAGGTCTTTGGATCAATCACTCTGCTAGATGGTTCTCCTTCTTCCATGGGTATCAATGTATGATGTACCCCATCTTTGAAGAACTTGTAAGTGTTCTTCTTGCCATCATGCACTGCTGCTCTGTCAAACTGCCAAGGTCTACCCAGCAGTATATGACACACATCCATGGGCATTACATCACACAAAAATTTGTCCTTGTATTTTCCCATTTGCAGCTCTATCTCACACTGTTCTTTTACAACCATCTGGTGCCCTTTATGCAGCCAGGACACCCTGTAGGGAGTTGGATGCTCACTGGTCTTCAACTTCAACTTCTCTATCACCTCAGTGGAAACCAGATTGTCTGTGCTACCACTATCAATGACTAGCTGGCAGCACTTCCCTTGGACTTTGCATATGCTCCTAAACAAAGTCTTCCTTTGTGCAGGCTCAGTGACCTCTTTAGCTTGCTTCAACAGGACCTTATTTACCACCAAGGACTCTCCCCTCTCTGGAAGAATTTCTTCTTCAATTTCTGCCTCTTCTCCAGCCTGGGCAACAACAGCATTTCTTGGTCCAACACCCACATTCTCTGGACACTCATAGTGCTTATGTCCCACTTGCTGACATCTATAACACCTCAACTCTCTACCTCTGCCTCTGTCTCTGCCTCCTCTTCCTTTTCCTCTGTAAGAACCCCTTCTGCCCCTTGCATCCTCCTCTGTAGATGCATTCTGAGGTGAGCTACTGTTAGCTCCATCCCTGGGTGTAGTAGGCTTTCCTCTACCACCATGACTTCCCTTTCCTCGGAAAGTACCTCTCTTCTTGGCAGACTGTTTCCTCAGGAGTTTCTCCTCTGCTTTCAAGGCCATCTGATAGGCCTCTTCCACTGTCTTAGGAGACAGAAGACCAATCTCATCTTGGATCTCCAGCTTGAGACCATTCACATATCTGGCAGTCTTCTCTGGTGTGTCTTGGAATTGCCTAGCCCTTATGCTTACTCTGTAGAATTCCTCTGTGTATTCTTTTACTGTCAGCAACCTCTGTCTCAGGTTCTACATTTTCTTATACAATGTCAGCTGATAATCACTAGGCAAGAATTTACCCTTTAATTTAGCCATCATTCTGGTCCAGCTCTTGATAGGTTTCTTGCCAACTCTCCTCCTTTCTACCTGCACTCCATCCCACCAAAGTGCAGCATGTCCTTTCAGCTTTGTCACCGCAAACTTGACCTTTTTATCTTCACTTATTTCTTCATAATCAAAGCACTTGTTCATTTCATTAATCCAGTCCACCAGTTCCTCTGGATTCAGTCCCCCTGCATAACTCGACACTTCAATTCTGGGCTTAACTGCAGACCCCATAAAATTTCTAAGGAGCCTCATGTCAGGAGGAATCTCAACATTTTCTTCTGCTTCTTCTATCTCAGGTTCACTGATGTCTTCAGGATCTCTGGGCTGTCTTCGCTCCATGGCATCCATTCTAGCTTCGACCCTCTGCAACATCCCCAACACCTCTGCGTTGGCAATAGGTCTCCTTCTGCCAACACCTCTACCAACTCGGATTGCCATGTCAGCTCTTCTGCAAAAACAACTCGGAAACAACGGCTCTGATACCAAAAATGACAGCAACAAACTGAATTCGGACCCCTAAGGAGAGCTGGTTTGCTACAATCGCTCTGTCAGCATTTCCCTTAGTTTACCTCCACTTGGTTCTTTAATTTCTTGTCAATTTTATTTATCAATTTTGGAGAAAATTGGTAAATAAATACATTCAGCAGCTTTTGATATGATAATTGTATCTCCTAGCTTATATTTTTATCTCCAACTTTATAATCAAGGTTTAATCCTTCGCGATTTTGTATTAATACCGACACTCTATTTCTTAAACAAATGACTGTATAATAAACCCTCGCACCGGGCCCCACCTCTACGATCGATAGCCCAATCAAATGCACGCCGTACCTTTGTTATCGTCCGTGCACCTTCATTAACCGACCACCGTCCGATGGCTCCCCTCCATATTGACGGCGCTCAAAAATATAGCTCGATCTCCTTGGTCAAACATTAACGCGCGATGGCGCGCATTGAAAGGCGGGTTTGGACTTCCATCCTGTGCCACGTTTCGAAGGCTCTATGGAATCGCTCCAATTCTGGGAATACCACTCAACCCGCAAAAGCGGTGCGATATGGGCAATCCGCTTCCGCAAATCCGCTCGCGGTTTCGGATAGGGTTAACCATGGTTCAAGTCGGGTTACGCCGCTCTTTGAATTCACTGACCCGGGTCTAACCTCAGGTAAGATTTCCAACTAACAACAAAATTGTTGTAATTCTCTTCCGGCGGGATTTCGCTTCCACCAACAGAGTTGACGAACAAATTTAGGAAATAGTAGACAGATGGGTCGCGGAGCCTGTGGGACCATTCGATTCGAAAATATTTTTATTTTGTTTTTCAACCGGAAGCAATTGCTCAATACACAGCGTTTTATTGCAGAAATCTCTCCTTTCCTCCTCTCCTCAATACATCCGAGGAATACAATTATATACATTACAATGTGACTCTTTGGTTCCTCTACGAGGACCGTTTAGAAAATCAAACGCCTTATTATAATAATTCTACTAACTGAAACATGACAAATGGATCGAATCTAACGATTCAACTTCTACAAATTCTAACTAAGCTAAATGAAACAGTCAGCTGAGGTATTGACACCTAGCTGTTACAATTCAAATGTTTTCGAGCCCTCCTAGCCACAACATGTGGACAAAACTCCTACATTGCTGGCTAGTGCCTATTGCCCCTACATCAATTTGTCACAGAAATTGACCATTTTCTTCGATCGGAATGCTGCTGCGTTATCTATTACAATTTTATATGGACAGCCAAAACGAGATAATATATTTGATTCAAGGAATTGAATAATTACCGTGTCAGTTGCTTGCCTTGCTGGGACGGCCTTGATCCATTTTGTGAAGTAATCAGTCCCTGTCAATATCCATTAGTGCTGTGCCGAGGACGCGGGATGTATCTCTCCTATGAAATCGAGCCCCCACTGTTGCAAGGGCGCGTTCACTGAAACTGGTTTTAAAGGAAGAGGAAGCAATTTATTCTTCCCTTGGAAAATTTGACATTCATGAAAATTCATCACTGTTTTATATAAATCAGAAAATAATGTGGGCCAATAATACCCTGCTCTCAATACCTTGTTGGCTGTAGTCTTCCAAAACAAGTGACCTCCACAATCACCTTTATGGAAATCGTGCATTACCTTCTGAGCTTCTTCTTCAACCAAACAGTTGAGCAGAATGCCTCCTGGATCTTTCCAATATAGAGCATTGTTTAAAATACAATATTTTGCAGATTTAAGTTTCAAATATCTACCTTTACTCTTAGGCATGCCTGGAGGAGGTGACAGATGCTGAAGAACATATACAATATCTGAATACCAAAGGGACTGCAGAAAAATATCTGAAATAGGAACTAGCAAATGTTCATCTTCCTCTTCTGACATTGCTGTAATGAGGTTTATATCTAAAGCACACAGATTTGATTGGGCCATCAATTTCGCCAAGCCTTGGCCTTTAATCAACTTCGTGGGCTTGATCTCCAAGTCGTACTCCAACATAGCTGCTATCCATTTACCTCTTCGACCTTCTGGATCAGCTTGCATCAGGACATCCTTTACTGCTACATTAGGGACATACGCTATAGTATGTGAATGCATAATATAGACCCTGAAATATTTCAATGCCTTAATAAGAGCCAATTCCTGTTTTTCAATAATATTATACCTTAAAGCAGCATCTCTAATAGTCCTACTGAAAAAGGCAATTGGATTTTCTATTTCATCTCTCTTTTGCATTAAAATAGCAGCCATAGTATGTTCAAATGCAAATGAAAATATGATAAAATCTTGAGTATAGTCGGGACTGATCAAAACCAGGGAATTAGACAAAGCAAACTTTACCAAATTGAATGATTTGATAGCTTCTTCACTCCACTTAACAGTGTTGTATTTCTTCAACATATTGGTCATTTCTCTTAGATGTTCAGCCAAGTTAGGCATGAATCTACGCAAAAAATTCATCTTACCATTGAAGGCCTGAATCTCCTTCTTGTTTCGTGGAAGATCTATAAGATGAATTACCTCCACTCTAGCTAGATCAATGCGGATACCATCCTTAGAGATGATATGCCCAAGCAACTTGTCTTCATCCATGGAAAAAATACTCTTCTTGGGATTGAGAGAAATCCAAAATTTCTGCAACGCTGAAAGACAACTCTCAAATGGTGCAAATGCTCCTCATATGATCCTGAAAATACTGTCAAATCATCCAATAAACAACAAGGAAAATATCTTTTCATTTGAAAAGGCAATTTCCATTGCACGCTAGAAAGTAGCTCCAACGTTCTTCAGTCCGTATGGCATCTTAGCATACTGAAACGTTCCCCAGGGTGTAGTGAAGGCAGTTTTTTCTTGGTCCTTCTCATGCACCAAGATTTGGTTGTAGCCTGAGTAGCCATCAAGTAGTGACATCCTAGATGCTCCAACTACTCTCTGCAGAATATGGTCCATTTTCGGAAGTGGTTAATTATCCTTTAAGGAAGCCTTATTCAAATTCCGAAAATATATACACAATCTTATCTCACCTGTTTTCTTACGTACTGGGACCAAATTTGAAATCTAGTTAGAAAATATAATGGGAACTATGATACCTAATTTGTACAACCTGTTTCCCTCCTTTTCAATTGATGGTAGCAGCTTTGGATTGATTCTTCTCAGCTTTTGTTTTAAAGGCTTTTGATCTAGCTTGATAGGAATAGTATGCTGGATTATGTTCTTATCATACACTCTCAAATCTAAATAATCCCATGCAAATACATCAAAAAATTCAAAAAGAAACTTAACATACTTATCCTTTACCTCAGGGGATAATGCCTTTGACAGCTTCACAAACTTGGGATGGTCAGGTGTTCTAAGATTCACATCTTCAACTCCTTCCTCTGTGGGCACCAAGCTTGGCTTCTTTGCAACATCGTCCTGATCAAACAGCTCCTCTAAAGGTATGATACCTATAGGAGTCACATTATCATTTAGTTGCAATATATCCATCTGATTTGTTTCCATTTCCTGATCATCAACTTCATTCTCACCTTCTATTGGAGTGTCTTTGAATTTTCCATCACCCTGCAAAAATGAATTAATCTCATTATCATCCCAAAATACTTGCCAATACCTTAAATTGTTTGGAACAGCAGACCTATGTTTGACATAGATCTCAAACTTATTGCTGGAGTTTTGTTAGGTCTCTGTAATTTATTAGCAAGATTGGGAGAGTCCAATCACAGAGTTAACATCATTTCAACCAACTTTGGGATTCTAGGATCTAGCCCTCCTGAATCCGAAGAGGGATCTCTCCAATATGTACAAAGATGGATATTGTCTTTGAAAAGCTTAAGGTAATGATATTAGGCTAGTTATGAAGGCCAAGGGTTTTGTTTTGTTTTGGATGGTTGAGCATGAAATGTTACTTTAGGGGAAAGTCCTAAGTGCAAAAAGTTTCAAAAGTGAGAAGTTGCAAGCAAATAGAACAGTTTTGGCAGATAGATAGATATAACGCTGGTTTTTAGTCCATTGGGCTATGGAGTCATATCTGGGCTTTAATTGAACAACAACATCAAGGGTGATCCAAGGGGCAAGTTATCTATACCACAATATTATTGAGATTAAAATGATGAAATGGAAACATTAAAATGTTGGAGGGGTGGAAACTGATAATAATTTCTCAGAGGATTTATAGTCAGTCCAAACAAGAAAAGCCTCTTAAGTAACTCTTTTAAAACCAACCAAGGACAGGGCTAACCATAGAATTCTTGGGCAAGTTCTTATTAAAGCAGCTTAATTGACAAACAATCCAGTAATCCACATAATTACCTTTAGAAAGTATGAAAACACATAAGAAAAATAGAGTGTAACTTAAGATCAGATAAGGTACTTTTAAACCTAGTCTGCTTTCAGTCAACACCAAGGGAAACTTTCAGAATCTGCCTTTGGAGAAAAGAATCTAGGAATCAGGGCAAACCATATCTTCTCTAGTCTAACTTTAATAGCAAATAATGGAAATAACATTCGAGAACAATGTTTGAGCAAACAAAAGGACGAGGGAACGCCAACATTCCTAACTGTTTAAACTGTATTGAATCATTCTTAAATAAACAAATCTGAAGAAAACATTAAGATAAATATTTCTCAGCCAGAGAAGGTTACCGCTATACAGAAAATCCTAACCCTGTTTAAACTGTTCTTTACAGAGGGAAAATGAACAATATGGCATACATAGAAGGAAAACGATTAACAAAGAAAGAAGCACTTCACCAATGATAAAGACCAGGATCCCAAGAAACAGCTTTTATATTGATGTCAAACCAGTTACCATCTTCAAGTCCAATGTTTTAGTTCAGCAATCATCTTCACTATTCAACCTAACTACTCTAGCGCAAACAGAGCTTCAAGGGCCAGTGAACACTATGTACAAATAGAAGTCTCGAGCTCAAGTGTATTTCAAAGTTCTGCAACCAACAATTTCTCATCTTCTTCTGAGGTATTTATAGAAGGATGAGGAGGTGAGATTTTAAGAAAATATCTCAAGGACAATTAATGCAGAGTGAAGACTTCTCGGCCCTTTGAGAGGCTCGAGGGAGAAATTTACAGGTGGATCACTACATTAACTGTTTCACAATAAATATCAAAGCTCGGTGGAAGCTTTGTTTGACTTTGAGGCTCTGTGTATGTTTTGGAGTCACTCTGCAGATATTTATGCATTGGTTTCCTTGCAGAAATAACTTCTTGGCAATGCTGGAGGCAGATATTTCTTCGAGCAATAACTTCGGCCTCTGTTCTGAATGGTTTGAGGCGACAGGTGGCTCTTTGTAGTAGCTGAGAAATCAATTTGCCTCAGATGTGGCGGTGGAGGCTTTCTGTCTGATAAAACACTTTAGGTTTTCCTTTAAACTGTGTTTTAGATTGGGGATTAGGCTTTTGATAACTGTCTTAGCCGTAATCCCCATAAAAACTGTCTTCAATCTTCATCTGCTGTGCTCTGTCTTCAAAACTGATACTCTTTAACTATGTTTGAATTAAAACAGTGTCTTGTCGATGTGCAGGGCCACGCAAGGCTCTTTAGGTTATCGATGCTCATGAAACATCGATAAATTATTTGATACAGAGCCCGTGAACGGTTCTTTTTAGAAAGCCCGAAGGCACAGGAAACGTCTTTCCCAACCCTCGGCTCTCCTTCAATCTATAATGGAAAATTGTTAAAACACCTGCAAAACACAAAAACAGTTAAGAAATCCTGCGGAAATAGGTTTAAACTACTTCAGATGGCGGGGGAGGAGCGTAGCCGTCGGATAAAAACATCTAACGGTGGAGATTGGCGCAAAACAGAAAGATGAGAGCGGGGAGAAGAAATAAGGCGGGGTGGTTTTGGACCGTCCGATCTGGACACGTGGATGGTCCAGATCTAATCGGAGGATCTCAATCAGGGGTGGCAGAAAAGGGGATGCGATTGAAACGCAGCGATGTGATTAAGCACTGGCCGTTGATCTGCAGATCAGATCAACGGTGGGAAACGAATCGGCGGGTTTTGAAATGGGGCAAGATTTGCGATCGGAGGGAATAAGGACCGTTGGATAGGCAGGAAATGGATGGCCTAGATTTAATCGGAGGATCGCAATCGGGGGGGTCACACAACAGCATGCGATTGAGCCCTTTGCGATTGAGCGCTGGCCGTTGATCTGTAGATCAGATCAACGGTGGGAAACGAATCGGAGGGATCGCAAGGGTGCGCGATGGCCATTGGATCAGTGGGAGATGAACAGACGGGATGTAATCGAGGGATCGCAATCGCAATACGCAGAAGGATGGTGCGATCGAAAGTTCCGATTGTGATTGGAGCAGGTGTGCGACGACCGTCGGATCACGAAACATATGGACGGCTGCGATGGAATCGGCGGATCGCAATCGGGAGTGAGACGGGAAGGTTTGCAATTGCGATCGGAGGGAACTTGCAATTGAGTGCAGGCCGTCGATCTGAGAACAAGATCAACGGTCGGGATTGAATCGGGGAGAAACCCTTGTATTTTATATAAAAACCCGAACTTTTTGAAATAAACAAAGGTTTTTATGGATCGGGCGGAAGAATATATATACAAAGCGGACAGGTGCCCGACTGCGGGGCCTTCGGATATATGAAAATTGATGGGCCCGGGGCTTTATATATAATAAGGGCCTAATCGCAACCGGAACTGCGGGCCTGGTCTTTCCAATCAACCCATTGAAATTTCCCCGATTGTGATTGCACGATCGGTCTTTTTGATCTAACCATTTTATTTTTAACATGTGACTTTGGCTCATTACATCAAAACTTTGGAAAAGAGGGTTTTTGTAATTTACAAAGGAAAAAGGGTCGGAAATAAAATATTCACAAGGTTTAAGCGCTGGGGGCGGGCTCAGGGTTATATGAAAATAATATGATCGGGGGTCTTAAGCAGCAAGGCTAATCGCAATCGGAACTTTTGGAGTATGGCAAAGACTTGCGTCTTTGATTCTTTCCGATGCGATTAGCACCTTAACGTATTAGCAAGTGGTTCCAGACCCAAAGCGTATGGTGGGGAAGTGGTTTAGGGCTTAGCCCAAGGGGCTTAGGTCCATAGCAATGAAACTTTGTTTTTTATGAAAAATTTCAAGGATTTTAATGGATTTGGGGGTTCCGAAATAGTTAAAAAGTGAGTTTTTAACTATGAAAGGGGAAATTTTCATAAATGGAAAGAAGAGGACTTATGAAAAAAAGGTAGTTTTGATGGATAAAAAGGGGAGCAGATGAAAGGTTTTGAGAAGAGGAGAAATGGCGATCTTTCAACAGTCTTTCAGTTGGAGTCAGTAGAAATTCCTGAGTATAAAAAATGGGACAGTAAATGAGGATTTGGGACAAAGGCATGAGGCCTTAAAGAGACTTCAAGAGCCAACAATTTTTTAGTGATAAAATTTGTTCCTTGGAGGCTCAAAAAAGATCTTAGCCACCTTTTGGTATAACAAAATATTATAGGTGGCTAACAGTGGCTCCACTTGGGGATGGTGCCTTCTTGAAGGCATCAAGAATTCAGACTTGATTTTTGGGAGGTTGATTAGTTGCCTCAGCCATGAAAACAATGGACCTTTATCAACAAGCTTGCTACCTACCCAATCCTACAGATCTAGCATTTTTTCTTCATCAGAGTGCACTTGGATTGGCAAACTCTATTCACAACATTTTATTCTTTTGAAAGTAGGAAATATAATCTATTTCTAATCCTTATTTCTCCCTGAACTCAGATTAAACAGTTGAGCTCAGATATTTCTCTACCTAGTCTACTGTCTGTTGGGATTAAACAGTCCAACAAACTTTCATTCTCTAAATTCTACAACAGAAATTTAAAAATAGTCAAGTCAAGATTGAGCCGTTTGACTTGCTATGATCTATGGCATAAGAACAAGCTGCACATAGATTATTATTTGCAGAAAATTAAATCAAAATGGAAGGCTTAAGATCTGAAAGTTTCTCATTATGGCCTTCTTTTTCTTTACAGCTCTGTTTTTAATTTTGTTTTGAGTTGTCTCTTTCTTGATATCTGATTCAAATTTTGGGCAAATTAGAACCAGTTTTTCTCTTTTATGACTCAGAAAAATAAAACAGTTTTGAGTCATCTCTCTTTGGAAACTTTGGTTCAGATTTGAACATGTTTGAACCTTTAATTTCTATCCTAATCTATCTACTGATAAGCCAAGATTAAACAGTTTGGCAAATCAAATTCACTACCCTATCAACAGAAAATTGAAAGCTAATTAGTCAAGATTAAACAGTTTGACTAACTAGAAGTGTGTTTTGCAGGAGTGGCATTTAAGCTTGCACACTTTCAGATTTATTTCTCTTTTTGGCATGGGGCTGTGCCTTTCTTGTTTTTCATTTCTGCCCTCTTTTCTTTCTTTGTTTTTGTATTTTTTGATTTTTCATAACTTTGAATGCAATGGTGGATGAAATATTCATAATGAAAAAGAAAAAAGAAGGCTTAAAAACATATCATGAATCAAGAGAAGTAATGCTTTAGCATCCTGCCATTGACAGGACCCCCAAACAAATCTGTTCCATCCAGCTCTTGTAAGAAGAATGCATTGTTTCCAGCAACTGAATGAATAGAGTAAGGGCCAAGCCATAGATTGTCAAATTTACCATGCTTTCCCTTGTCGTCCCTCTTTGAGTCCCACTTTAAAACTTTGTCCCCAATCTTGAAATTGCTGGCCTTTTTTCTTCTGTCAAAAATCTTCTTGATATGGTCTTGCTTCTGCAATGCTTTGTTGTACACTTTCTCTCTGATTTCCTGAAGATGAATCGTTTGATTTATTCTTCTGATCATGTCATTATATTCAGTCTGCAATTCTTGAATTAACTTCATAGCTGGTACACCAAGGCTGTTAGGAAAAATTTCCTCTGTACCATACACAAGCTGGAAGGGTGACATACCAATAGATTTCTTCAAAGTTAATCTGTCAGCCCAAAGTGCATGGATCAGCTTTGTGTGCCAAGACTTTTTATTTTCCTCCAACAGTTTCTTGATTATGTTCACTAAGCTTTTATTGGAAGATTCTGCAAGTCCATTACCTTGAGGGTAATAGGCTATGGAATGCCTTAGTGTTATCTGGTATTTATGACAGAAGTCGGCCATTTTCTTTGATCCAAATGCTGCTGCATTATCTGTGATGATCTTGGTAGGACAGCCAGATCTGGAAAGGATATTGGTTTCTATGAACTTTATAATAACTGAATCATTGGCTTGCCTACAAGGAATGGCTTCTATCCACTTAGTGAAATAGTCTGTGGCAGTAAGTATCCATCTATGCTGGGCAGAAGATGAGGGATGGATTTCACCTATGAAGTCAAGTCCCCACTGTTGAAAAGGAGCTTCAACAGTGATTGGATGCAGAGGAAGGGGTAATAATTTTCTCTTGCCCTCAAACAATTGGCATTTATGGAAAGTAGTTGTCATTTTGTGAACATCAGGAAAAAGGGTGGGCCAATAGAAACTAGCCCTCAAAATTTTGTTGGCTGTTGACTTCCAGTACAAATGGCCTCCACACTCTCCTTCATGAAATTCCTGCTTAACCTTCTCTACATCAAACTCAGGCAAACATTTAAGCAATATACCACTAGCATTTTTCCAATAAAGACACCTATCTACAATGCAATAGTTTACTGCTTTCAGTTTTAAGAACCTTGCCTTTGTTTTCGACAAACCAGGAGGTGTTTTTAAATTAAGCAAAACATAAACGATATCAGCATACCAAGGAGAATTCATAAAATGGTTTTTAATAATGGGAGTTGAGAATTCTTCTTGGCTGTCCGAAGCATTAATCATATTAATATCAAGAACATCAAAATTGGGTTCAGCCATTAATCTAGCTAGACCTTGGCCTTTGATGAGTTTAGTGGGTTTTATCTCTAAATCATTTTCGAGAATAAAATCAATCCACTTACCTCTCTTACCATCTGGGTCTTGTGTTAGAATGTCTTTAAAAACTGAATTAGGGACAAAGGCAATGATGTGTGAGTGAAGGATGTATACTCTGAAGTCTTTCAATGCTTTAACCAAAGCAAAAGCTTGCTTTTCCATAATATTATACTTCAAAGGGGCATCCCTCAATGCCTTGCTAAAGAATGCAATAGGTTGCTCTTGTCCTTGTGGATTTTTCTGTAAAAGGACAACAGCAATGGTATGTTCTGATGCGAACGAGAAGATATAAAAATCTTTTGAAAAATCAGGGCTTATGAGAATCGGTGTTTTGGTTAATGCCTCTTTCACCAGCTCAAAGGATGTCTTTGCTTCCAAGGTCCATTTTATCCCTTGCTCCTTCTTCAACATGTTTGTGATATTTCTAAGGAGCTCTGCCAAGTTAGGGATGAAACTTCTCAAAAAGTTAATCTTTCCAATGAAAGACTGCAACTCTTTGATATTTCGAGGATGAGAGATTTGCAATATAGCCTCAATCCTCTTTGGATCTATCTTTATACCCTCTTCTGAAATAATTTGTCCAAGAAGCTTACCTTCTTGGAGACCAAATAGTGTCTTCTTAGGGTTTAAAGATATTCCAAACCTTTTGCACTTCTCGAAAACTTTTCTCAAATGTTCTAAATGTTCTTCATCTGTTTTTGAAAACACAGTGACATCATCTAGATAGATAATGATGAAGAAGCTCAATTCTTCCGAGAATGCTATGTCCATGGCTCTCTGAAAGGTTGCTCCAGCATTCATTAGACCAAAAGGCATCTTCACATACATGAAAGTGCCCCATGGAGTAGTGAAAGCTGTCTTTAATTGATCAGCAAGGTGAACTAAAATCTGATTATATCCTGAATAGCCATCAAGCAACGAAATCCTTTTAGACCCCACCACCCTTTGTAAAATGTGATCCATTTTTGGTAAAGGGTAGTTGTCTTTTAACGAAGCTTTGTTTAAGTCTCTAAAGTCTATACAAAGCCTGATTTCTCGAGTCTTCTTCCTAACGGACACCAGATTAGATACCCACTCAGAATATCTAATAGGGACAATGATGCCAGCCTCATACATTTTCATGATCTCCTTCTGAACCAATGGCAACTGGACAAGGTTTATTCTGCGCAGTTTCTGTTTAAATGGTTTTTGGTTTTCTTTAAGAGGGATTTTGTGTTGTATTATTTCAGTGTCATAGGATTTAAGATCTTCGTAACTCCATGCAAAAACATCAGAAAATTCTTTGAACAACTCCATGTATTTGAGTTTAATGTGAGCTGGCAAAGTTTTGGACAGTTTGATCATTTTCAGTTTTTCCTCACTACCTATATTGCACTCCTCTACTTCAGTCTCTATAGGTTCTAGTTTTGGTTTATTGGCCACATCGTTAAAATCAAACAACTCCTCTAAAGGCGTTAGACCACTCGACAAATTTTCATCTTTAGAATGCAGAGTTTGTAATTCTTCCGTTTCTAACTCTGCACTTAATTCTGTTTTGTTCCTAAGTTTGCTAGACAATAGGTTAATATCGGCAGGTTGAGGAGACGATTCTTCTTCACCAAGAAAGTTTTCTTCACTGCAGTCTGTATCATAATCTGAATCTGAACTGTGCAGTTCGAACTCATTTCTGAATTGCATGAAGTCTTCTATTTGTTTGTCATTGTCAAACAATTGCCAATATTTTTCGTTATCAGGCACTACCGGTCTAAATTTTATCAGAGTTGTGTTGTCTCCAGTCTCATATGGCGTTAGACATGTCCTGGCCGCAAAAGCTAAATTGTGGGCCATAATGTTCTTTTTCCTTGGGATGAAACTCAGGTTTGACTCCTCAAATGTTGTCAAAAGATCCATGACATCATTCCGATAGGCTCTAAGTCTGGGATGATTCGCATTATACTCCCCATTGACTCGCCTAATGATTAACTCAGAATGCCCGTACACATTAATTCTTCTGGCTCCTAATTTCTTCAAGAGATGCAAGCCTAAGAGAAGGGATTCATATTTCGCTATGTTGTTGGAACACTGAAAGTTTAATTTGCATGAGATGCATTCTGTGTGGTTGTTTTCAGTGTTAATGATCCAAACCCCTGCACCAGCATTATTTCTAGTGCATGACCCATCAAAATACATACTCCATAAAGGACTGTCTTTGGTTTCGTCTGTTTGGCGATTGTCCTTTTTAACTATGGTGCCTTCTGACTATTCATGATTAGCAGCACCCAATTGAATTTGTTTTGACTCCTCAAATTCTTCAATAGATTGAGGGATGATGTCAGAAATGTTAGGGGTATTTTCTGGGTTGTTAAGTCCTAAAAACAATGGACTCATAACCGGTAAATCAAGACCTATGCTTTGTTTACTAATGTTTTCACATGTGGCAAATTGTTTGGACACTTCTGCGTTATTATACTCTTCTTCCCTGTCGGCCTTTAATTCTGTTAAAGTGACTTGCTCACTAGGAGTTTCATTGTTAAACATGATAAAAGAATCAAGGCCTGTATTGACAGAATATATAGGAGAGTTTCGTGGTCTGTCTTGACTTGTAATCGTGTATTGCATATGAGACTCCCTGTAAAGTCTTCTGGTCTGATTGAAAACCGGGATGGTCGCATATGTCATGTCCATATGCATAGTCCCCTGTAACTTAGCTCCCCAGGATCTTGATAATAGCATTCCATACTTTGGGGGGACATCAGCCACAACAATGTCCATGAGTAAACATTTGGCCGGAATCTGGGCTAGGTTAACACAGAGGTCTTTGATCAATCCTAGACATTTTACTCTATTTGAGTCAAAGGAGTATAGGTCTTTGTAGGGTCTGGTAATTTCTAAGCCAAGGCTCTCCATCACAGCTTTAGGCATTAAATTATGAGAAGCCCCGGAATCATGCATAGCGTTGTGTAGAATTTTGTCATGAATGTTCAAACTCACATAAAAGGGAGGAACCGGTCCTTCTTGAAACTTCCCTTCAATCTTAGGGCCAAAAATCAACTCTGGTAGGTTGTCACTAAGATTAACTGTATCTCCATTTTCCTCTATATTTAAAGCCTTCAAAATTTGGTTCCTATATACATGTTGGGCAGCTAACTCAGTTAATGGAACAGAGATTTTGATCTTTAAGATTTCCTGTTCAAGGCTGAAAGGGGTTTGATTCTTTGAAGCACTTGTTTCAACTTTATTAGCTGTCACTCTATCAACAATAACAGCTTGCTGATTTGTTTTACTTGACACAACTGTTGTAGAAGGAGTACTAGCTGAAGCGTTAGTACTGCTGATGTCTTCACTCTGTTTTTCAGAATTTTGAGTGTTTTTCTCCTTATCCTTATCAGAGTTAACAGGCACTGTTTTGTCTTTTTGTTTGGCTGTTTTGGGTTTAGCTGCAGTGCTGCTTTGAGAGGATTTGTTAGAGGTTTTGGTGTTGGGGGCTTGTTGACTGGTCTTGCTTCTAAGGTCATATTCTCTTTGAGGTTCTATGACGACATTTTCCATGTCTTGATAATCATTTTCATTACCATTTCTTTTGTCATCATAAGGAGTGTAAAGACCTTGTTTCCTATCATAATGAACTTCCAAGTCATCATCTTCTTCCCCAAACATATTGATATCCTCTTCCTCTGTTATGTCTTCTATTTCTTCAACCTCACTTACATAGTTTTGATGAAAGGGAGGGGTGATCTGTTGATCATCTTCCCTAGGTCTGTTTGGGGGTTGGTTCCTTCTAACATTCTGATTCTGGTTTCTATTTTGAGGAGCAGTTTGATTTCGATTTGCTTGTGCTCTCTTAATTATGCTCATCTCTTTCATCATTTCTTCCATCATTCTCTCCATTTTTGAGTTGGAAGTAGAAGGTGTGGATTCCTCTCTAAAAGATACTCTCTTTTCCGCTTTCATCCTCGCTCTCTTCTCCATAAGGTTAAATTCCACAGAAAGAGCACCTCTTTGCATATCTTCAAGGGTCGCAAAAACTCTTTCTCTGAGTGAATATGTCATGTCTGGATCAAACCCTTCAGGAAATTTGTTTAAAGCTGAGCCCTGAGGAGGTTTTAGTTCAGGGAAAACTGCACTATAGACGCTGTTAAATCTGGTACAATAAGATTGTACACTTTCCCCAGGGTTCCTATGGAGATTGTTATAGTCAGCAAGGAATTGGAGAGGATTCTTTCTCACTTCCCATTTGTTTAAGAATGTTTGATGGAAGGCTTGGAGATCGTTAATACTATGGGGGGTTAAACCTTTAAACCATTTTCTTGCTTCTCCCCCCAAACTTTGAGCAAATAGTCTCAACTTGACAGAATCATCATCAATTTCGTTTCTGTCAAAGTAGTCATTCATCTTGCCCACATGTTGAGATCCTGTTATAGTATTACTAGCATCATATAATGGAATTTTGGACTGATAGTCCTGTGGAAGATTGCCTAATGGTACAGGAAGGACTAAGGGAGCATACCATGTTGCCATGGCAGGAGGTGGAGGTGGATTTACAGAAGGGAAAGTGGGTTGAGGTGAAGTGGTTTGAACAGTGGATGTAGGGTGAGTAGAAGTGGATGGACCAGGAGTAGACTGTTGAGATGATCTTGGATGAGAGACACCTAAATTATGAAGGAAATGTAAATCAGGAGGTGTTGTTTCCCTGCTACCAGGATGTTCACTTGTTTTAGGAGATGAAAGTGAAGATTCAGAGTCTAACTGGATTATATCATCAAATGACCTAGTCCTAAATGGGTTCACTAAGTCAGTTTGTGATTGTTGCAGAGCTGAAAGATTTTCAGGGACTGAATTAGCTCTCAAGGGTGATCTGAAAACAGTTAATAATTTAACCTTAGGAGACTTCCAAAGGATGCTTTCTGGATTATCAACTATCTCAGGTGGGTTAGGGTTTGGGTGGGCTCTAGTGTGAATCTTTTTAGAAGCCACTATGTTATGTTGTTTAGCCCTAAAACAAGAAAAGTTCAACCAGATATGACAATCTTGGAGAGGTTAACCAATCTGTTTTTACAATTTTAAATCCCACAGTCCTCTAACTGAGCTTGAATGATTTTATAATGATAAGGGTTCTTAACAGTGGAGTCTTAAGGTCTGCTAGGATTGTGGAGTTGCCAAGTGGAAATTTTTAGCTCCTCTCAGAGGTAAAAGGTCTTATGGTCCACCACCATGTTTATTTAATTCCAATCTAAAATATTTTTTGGTATTTTTTGAATTGTTTTATTTATGGTTTAGAAGAATGTCCTAACTTTGCCTCAAAACTTAGCTATGGTTATGAAACAAAGAAAGTCTATCCTTATGGCTAAGCTAGCTGATTTTCGAAGGTTAGATAAAAACTTAAAAGAATCCTAGGGTTGACCTAGTTTGTCACTGATTCAAACAAGCTCCATCATGATTACCATTTCTTGGTAGTGCTTGAAAAGGCTGCTTTTTACTCTCAAAATGCTCTCAAATAAAAGGTTTTCTGAGGCCTCTAAAAGGTATTAAAAACACTCAGTCCCCAGCGGAGTCGCCAGAAATGTTAGGCCTCTGTAATTTATTATAAAGATTGGGAGCGTCCAATCACAAAGTTAACATCATTTCAACCAAACTTTGGGATTCTAGGATCTAGCCCTCCTGAATCCGGAGAGGGATCTCTCCAATATGTGCAAAGATGGATATTGTCTTTGAAAAGCTTAAGGTAATGATATTAGGCTAGTTATGAAGGCCAAAGGTTTTGTTTTGTTTTGGATGGTTGAGCATGAAATGTTACTTGAGGGGAAAGTCCTAAGTGCAAAAGTTTCAAAAGTGAGAAGTTGCAAGCAAATAGAACAGTTTTGGCAGATAGATAGATATAACGCTGGTTTTTAGTCCATTGGGCTATGGAGTCATATTTGGGCTTTAATTGAACAAAAACATCAAGGGTGATCCAAGGGGCAAGTTATCTATACCACAATATTATTGAGATTAAAATGATGAAATGGAAACATTAAAATGTTGGAGGGGTGGAAACTGATAATAATTTCTCAGAGGATTTATAGTCAGTCCAAACAAGAAAAGCCTCTTAAGTAACTATTTTAAAACCAACCAAGGACAGGGCTAACCATAGACTTCTTGGGCAAGTTCTTATTAAAGTAGCTTAATTGACAAACAATCCAGTAATCCACATAATTACCTTTAGAAAGTATGAAAACACATAAGAAAAACAGAGTGTAACTTAAGATCAGATAAAGTACTTTTAAACCTAGTCTGCTTTCAGTCAACACCAAGGGAAACTTTCAGAATCTACCTTTGGAGAAAAGAATCTAGGAATTAGGGCAAACCATATCTTCTCTAGTCTAACTTTAATAGCAAATAATGGAAATAACATTCGAGAACAATGTTTGAGCAAACAGAAGGACGAGGGAACGCCAACATTCCTAACTGTTTAAACTGTATTGAATCATTCTTAAATAAACAAATCTGAAGAAAACATTGAGATAAAGATTTCTCAGCCAGAGAAGGTTACTGCTATACAGAAAATCCTAACCCTGTTTAAACTGTTCTTTACAGAGGGAAAATGAACAATATGGCATACATAGAAGAAAAACGATTAACAAAGAAAGAAGCACTTCACCAGTGATAAAGACCAGGATCCCAAGAAACAGCTTTTATATTGATGTCAAACCAGTTACAATCTTCAAGTCCAATGTTTCATTTCAGCAATCATCTTCACTATTCAACCTAACTACTCTAGCACAAACAGAGCTTCAAGGGCCAGTGAACACTATGTACAAATAGAAGTCTCGAGCTCAAGTGTATTTCAAAGTTCTGCAACCAACAATTTCTCATCTTCTGCAGAAGTACTTATAGGAAGATGAGGAGGTGAGATTTTAACAAAATATCTCAAGGATAATTAATTCAGAGTGAAGACTTCTCGGCCCTTTGAGAGGCTCGAGGGAGAAATTTACAGGTGGATCACTACATTAATTGTTTCACAATAAATATCAAAGCTCGGTGGAAGCTTTGTTTGACTTTGAGGCTCTGTGTATGTTTTGGAGTAACTCTGCAGATATTTATGCATTGGTTTCCTTGGAGAAATAACTTCTCGGCAATGCTGGAGGCAGATATTTCTTCGAGCAATAACTTCGGCCTCTCTTCTGAATGGTTTGAGGTGACAGGTGGCTCTTTGTAGTAGCTGAGAAATCAATTTTCCTCAGATGTGGCGGTGGAGGCTTTCTGTCTGATAAAACACTTTAGGTTTTCCTTTAAACTATGTTTTAGATTGGGGATTAGGCTTTTGATAACTGTCTTAGTCGTAATCCCCATAAAAACTGTCTTCAATATTCATCTGTTGTGCTCTGTCTTCAAAACTGATACTCTTTAACTGTGTTTGAATTAAAAGAGTGTCTTGTCGATGTGCAGGGCTGCGCAGGGCTCTTTAGGTTATCGATGCTCATGAAACATCGATAAATTATTTGATACAGAGCCCGTGAACGGTTCTTTTTAGAAAGCCCGAAGGCACAGGAAACGTCTTTCCCAACCCTCGGCTCTCCTTCAATCTATAATGGAAAATTATTAAAACACCTGCAAAACACAAAAACAGTTAAGAAATCCTGCGGAAATAGGTTTAAACTGCTTCAGATGGCGGGGGAGGAGCGTAGCCGTCGGATAAAAATATCTAACGGTGGAGATCGGCGCAAATCAGAAAAATGAGAGCGGGGAGAAGAAAATAAGGCAGGGTGGTTTTGGACCGTCCGATCTGGACATGTGGACGGTCCAGATCTAATCGGAGGATCTCAATCGGGGGTGGCAGAAAAGGGGATGCGATTGAAACGCAGCGATGCGATTAAGCACTGGCCGTTGATCTGCAGATCAGATCAACGGTGGGAAACGAATCGGCGGGTTTTGAAATGGGGCAAGACTTGCGATCGGAGGGAATAAGGACTGTTGGATAGGCGGGAAATGGATGGCCCAGATTTAATCGGAGGATCGCAATCGAGGGGGTCACACAACAGCATGCGATTGAGCGCTGGCCGTTGATCTGCAGATCAGATCAACGGTGGGAAACGAATCGGAGGGATCGCAAGGGTGTGCGATGGCTGTTGGATCAGCGGGAGATGAACGGACGGGATGTAATCGGGGAATCGCAATCGCAATACGCAGAAGGATGGTGCGATCGAAAGTTTCGATTGCGATTGGAGCGGGTGTGCGACGGTCGTCGGATCACAAAACAGATGGACGGCTGTGATGGAATCGGCGGATCGCAATCGGGAGGGAGACGGGAAGGTTTGCGATTGCGATCGGAGGGAACTTGCGATTGAGCGCAAGCCGTCGATCTGAGAACAAGATCAACGGTCGGGATTGAATCGGGGAGAAACCCTTGTATTTTATATAAAAACCCGAACTTTTTGAAATAAACAAAGGTTTTTATGGATCGGGCGGAAGAATAAATATACAAAGCGGACAGGCGCCCGACTGCGGGGCCTTCCGATATATGAAAGTTGATGGGCCCGGGGCTTTATATATAATAAGGGCCTAATCGCAATCGGAACTGCGGGCCTGGTCTTTCCGATCAACCCATTGAAATTTCCCCGATTGCGATTGCGCGATCGGTCTTTTTGATCTAACCATTTTATTTTTAACATGTGACTTTGGCTCATTACATCAAAACTTTGGAAAAGAGGGTTTTTGTAATTTACAAAGGAAAAAGGGTCGGAAATAAAATATTCACAAGGTTTAAGCGCCAGGGGCGGGCTCAGGGTTATATGAAAATAATATGATCGGGGGTCTTAAGCAGCAAGGCTAATCGCAATCGGAACTTTTGGAGTATGGAAAAGACTTGCGTCTTTGATTCTTTCCGATGCGATTAGCACCTTATCGTATTAGCAAGTGGTTCCAGACCCAAAGCGTATGGTGGGGAAGTGGTTTAGGGCTTAGCTCAAAGGGATTAGGTCTATAGCAATGAAACTTTGATTTTTTATGAGAATTTTCAAGGATTTTAATGGATTTGGGGGTTCCGAAATAGTTAAAAAGTGAGTTTTTAACTATGAAAGGAGAAATTTTCATAAATGGAAAGAAGAGGACTTAT
This sequence comes from Pinus albicaulis, assembly GCA_034641835.2. Classification (NCBI taxonomy): domain Eukaryota; kingdom Viridiplantae; phylum Streptophyta; class Pinopsida; order Pinales; family Pinaceae; genus Pinus; species Pinus albicaulis. Next base: position 85,837,429 of record CM076583.1, read on the forward strand.
GAAAACAAGGTAGTTTTGATGGAGAAAAAGGGGAGCAGATGAAAGGTTTTGAGAAGAGGAGAAATAGCGATCTTTCAGCAGTGTTTCAGTTGGAGTCAGCAGAAATTCCTGAGTATAAAAAATGGGACAGTAAATGAGGATTTGGGACAAAGGCATGAGGCCTTAAAGAGACTTCAAGAGCCAACAATTTTTTAGTGATAAAATTTGTTCCTTGGAGGCTCAAAAAATATCTTAGCCACCTTTGGGTATAACAAAATATTATAGGTGGCTAACAAGTTCATCGGAATCTTCAAGTTGCTAGCAGTAGTGGCAAGGGAATCAACAATTATATTCTGCATCCTGGGTACCGCTGTCAAAGTGTATTCTGGAAATGTCTTCAGGATATCTAGGAATTCATTTCGGTATGCCCTCAATCTCGGATGTTTAGGTTGGTACTCTCCTTTCACCTATTTGATTATTAGCTCAGAGTCACCATACACATAAATCCCTTTTGCATTCAACTTTTTCAAAATTTTGAGACTTGCAATCAAAGCCTCATACTTCGCTTCATTGTTAGAGCAATCAAAGGCTAACTTATAAGCACAAACTCTAACATTGTTGGGAACTTTCTCAGGCTGGAAAATAGGGCTCCTAATCCATATTCCAATACCAGCTCCATCCTTACCAACAGCTCCATCAAAATCCATACTCCATAGACCTTCTTCTTCTTCTTGAAGATGCTGAAATTTTGTTTCTTTCTCTTCTTTACCTTGTCTGATTTCTGGCTTTTCACTATCCTTTTGTTGCTGGCAGGCAGGATGCTCAGCAGTGTTTGCTGCTTTCTCTTTTTCCTGTTTGAGGACTTCTCTGAAGTTCTCTGAAATCTCAGGAATTTCATCTATTTGTACCAACTAAACATTCTCATCATTTAAACCACCATCTGAATACAAGACAAAATACTTTAAATATGTGTGGACAACATTAATGGGATGATTTACTGGCTTGTCTTTGCTGGTAATCATATATTTCATTTTCTTCTCCCTATATAGTTTTCTCAATTGGCCAAACACGGGAATTGTGGCATAAGAAAAGTCAAGCTGCATTTTTCCCTTAAGTTTGGCACCCCAAGATCTAGATAGAAGCATTCCAAACCTTGGTGGGACATCAGGAACAATTACATCCATCAAGACATTCTTTGCTGGAATCTGATCTAAAGACACTACCAAGTCTTTGATTAGACCAATACAATGGACCCTACTTGATTCAAAGGAATACAAATCATGGTATTTCTGACTAATATCAAGGCCTAGTTTCTCCATGACGACTTTGGGCATCAAATTATGTGAGGCCCCAGAGTCTAACATAGCGTTATGCAAGATGAATTCATGTACTCTGTTGATCATATCAGCCCACTAGCAAGTTCTGGCCAGTAATCTTGCTTAAACCTTTCAAACCCCCTCTTTCTGCCCTAAGAAATCATTTTTCTGCCTATCATTGCCATCTCTGACTCCCAAATTACATTATAAAAAGGCCGAAATCACACGTTTTAACATATATAAAAGCCTAGCCCCTTCGGCCCTGGCCCTCTCTATCTTTTTCTACAGGGGACCTGGGCACTAGAACCTAGCACTAGAAGGAGGGCATATGCACGGAAAGGGTCCCAATACAAAGCAAAAGGGATAAGGTATGGTGTTAATGGCGCAAAATGAAATTATCAAAAGGCTTACCGCCTTTACAATATCCACGTGACAGAGCTGTGCGTATGGGGGGAGAGGCCCATACCCCCGTGGAATCATGGTGACGTGTCCTCCACCATATCACTATCCCATGTGTTCACCACCATGTCACCATCCCACAGGCCTCCGTCATATGTTCAGTCGTTCCCTGTATATTCTGTCAGAAGGTCAAATGCCAAGTCTCCACGTTTAAATCTCTTGCGATCCGCCATCTCACCGTGCTGCGCTGTAATTCTCAGTGGTCCCCACTCCTTCACCGCCCGATCGCATAATCCACCGTCCATTTAAACCTGCAAAATTGACGGTCAGAAGCCCATTTGCCCCAGTGGTCTCCACACCCGCTCTCTGTGCAAAAACCAGTGGTTTATATCACACCGCCTTTCGGAGGCGGGCGATATTTCTCATTTTGGAGTGATGCCATTCATCGTGCGATGCGTGTCTCACGCACTATTTAAAAACCACCTGCTCATCACGCATTATTGTTCTGCATTTGACCTAGCGCGATACGCATACCAACCATCCGATCTGGGGTGATCCATCTGACGGTCATTGCGCCCCGAAGTTGCACAAGATTTAACCACAGGCAAACCATACCCATGGCTCACTGTCCATCGTCTCCGACGCTTTTTCAACCGTCGATATCCTCTTGGAATTGGACAGTCTAGATCATTTGCATGCCCTGCCATTGACCCGGTCTTCCTCCACGTCACCGTCCCACGTGTTTATCGCATTTCTCCTCCGCCATTTATATTTTCCATTCGTATGTCATATTTTAATGTTTTACTTTATAACTTTGGCCAGTCCATCCACCATTTTTCCACTGCATTTTTCATCGCCACCCCGCATACTTCCGCCATTTCATCATGCCTCGTTGCTACACAATCATCTCCACTGCATCGCCGTCTCCATGCATTTGTTTTCTTGACGAGTTTGCGGGTTTTGCAGGTTTGCAGCGGCAAAAAACTATCATGATTCACAATATCTATTACTATGATAGAGAGCACGTCAAAGGACCACTCATGCATGATATACTGTTCCATCTTCACTTCTACCATACTTCTGCTATATTAGCTTCTATGGAATGTTATTTTTAAAACGTTGTTATTGTGTATGGATTCTTAAATTGGTAAGCCCATTCATGGTAATATTGTGTATCTGGATATCATCTATATGACAGCTAGTATCCTCTCACCTTTCTTACACCGTAAACACTTTCAGATCATTTATCTCTGTGAATTATTTCTGAACCGGCCCGCTTTACAGTAAATTGTCTCTGAATTGTCTGATGCATTTGTATTAGAGTTTGTCACCTTGTTTTTGTAGTATCTCTTTCTTGTGTCAAGTTTCTGAGAGCTTTGGTCCCAGTCAAATCAATTTCCTTGTTTACAAGAGATAGCATGAGAGCCTTTTGCTGATAACTCCCCATGTTATATTACATGCTCCTTGCTATGATAAGATGTCCTAGGCACTGGTCTATAGCAACTCTAGGCTGTCTCTAGGAGCTACAACATCTTTCTGGCGCCATTGCCGGGGACGAAGTTAAGAAAATTAGAATCCCTAGGCCTCGACAAAACCTTATTCACTCTTCAGAAAGGTGAGCATGAAGAGTTGAGAGTTGTAGATCCCTCACCTTGGCGACTCCACAGTTCCTAAATGATTAAAAGACTCCACTGGTGATCAGTAGGCCACTGATTATCTTGGTTTCACGAGACTCCACTAGGAGACCATGTCGCAGTACAACATCAGTCGTGCTAAAGACCAAGTCACTTCACCAATGGAATACTTTGAGCAATTTGCAAAAATGCATCCAAGTTTCATAGCAGAGTGTCGAGATGAAATGTCACGTGGCTTGGCAAAACTGGAAGTGGAGGACCTTCCACGGATTTGTCTTCTCAGCTCAAGTTGCACACTCGTGCTTAAGAAAATATTTCTAAGATTGATGATTGAAAGATATGAAGCTGAGATCAAACTCTTGAAATCACAAGAACAAACTCAGGACTTAGATAATGAGCCAGACATGTATGATGCTTTAAAACCTATGGAAGAGGAGGAGGAAAGTGATCAGGAACTGCCTGATTGCTTACCTATATCTTGTATTATGCTGATTAGAGAGTATCATGACCTAATAGAAAAAGAAAATAGGGAATGTTTCTTGGAGGAAAAAAGAGACCATATAGAAGATGCAGAATCTGATGTGGAGGAAGAAACCACTCATGAGCCTTGTAGTCTAACCGAGTATCATCAGGTTCATGAGGACTGGTCTAAATTAGAGAGAGATCAAGAAACATCAGAAGATCCTCAAGTTTTTCCTGCAAGCATAACTGAGGATACTCTAGAATAGGTTCAAGAAGACATCCTGCCTCCAAATCAGCTAGTACAAGAAACAGAGAGCTGCTACTCCTCTGCACAAAGGAACACAAAACAATCTTCTCCTTTGACAGAAGAAGAGATTGATCAGATATTAAATTAGAAGCCCACCTCAGAAATGTTCTATGGAACACACACTCTTGTTCATTCATCTTATGAGTTTGATTGTGCAGATTCCCTTGCTCACTCGTCTATTGAGTTTGATGATTCGGATCCAGAAAACTCCTCTGAGGATCAAGACGAAGAAAGACCTGCTGAGAATCCGACAGGTTTGATTGGTGACATTGCTTACGATTATGACTTTCCTAGTTATGATCTATTTGATGATGATTTTTTCTAGAGAGAAGCTGAGCCTGCAGAACCATCATCAGTAGACCAATGGGAGGAAAGCCAGGGCCAGCAACTCCAGAGGAGAAGTGAACCTAGTCAGCCTATCTATGACACTGATGGGGAAAGTTATGAAAGCATCAGTGGTGAGTGTCATGTGATCGGTGGTCAGCAGTCTTTCCTTTCAGAAGATGAGGAGGAGAGTAAAGAAGAAGTTCTTGAGCAAGATGAAAATAACGAGCCTTCTCTTTAAAAAGAGGAAGCAAAGGTACAAGCCCCTGCTCAAGAATACATAGATCTTTTCACGGAGCTTAGCACAGTAGAGCAGAATATACCAGAGCTCCAAAAGGACTCAGCTCCAATATACGATGAGTCCTCCAGTTTAGAAAATGAAGAAGATGAGGGAGATTCTCTCTCTCAAGAGAGTCTTCTTCTTGATCCAGTGGAAGAAGAAGAGATCCTGGTTGAAGCCTGCCTGCCAAATATGCATAACCAGGTATCATTTCATGATCCTTATGCTCATTTCCTGCAAACATTTGAAGAAGGATCAAAGGTCTTGCTGAGCAACATGTTGCAGACAGCAAGAAAATTCTTTGAAGCTACTATTTTGGAACAAGAAGAGTGGGAGCTGCCTTGCCTGTCCAGCTTGCTCAAGGAGTTGAGCAAGAAAGACCAGTCATGGGATCACTTGATGGACTAGTTGCATTGGAAGACAATGTTTTTAAGTTAGACTTGTAAATATTCCAATTAGAGTAGGGTAGGTAGGAAAAGCTCAATAAAGCTCAATCTGTGAGCATGTAGTTAGTTGTTTTTAATTTCTGCAAAGTCCAACAAGCCAAACAGTCTAATCCTGGCTTGACTGTTTTTTCAATTTCTGTCTTAGAATGTAGTGAAGAAATCTGCTAGACAGTCTAACCCTAGCAGGTATTAGTTTAGGTAGAGAAAATGTGAGACCAACAGTTTAATCTGGTCTCATGGAGTAATAAGGGTAGAAGTAGAATAGGTTTATTTTTCATGTTTGCAAAATTGTGAAATTATCCAAGAAGGTCCCAGAAGAATATGAGGAAATGTACCTGAAATTATTTCAGTCTTATAAAGAGGTGTTTGCATGGTCATATCAGGACCTGAAAGCTTCTGACATCAGCATAATGCAACATAAAATTCCTCTAAAGGGAGAACCTCAATTTTAAAATTGGGGATTGCAGAATGTGAAGATACAAGGGAATTAAGACAGTGAGGACTTTTTGGGTCTTGTAAGAGACTTTGGATTTCTGAGGAAAGAAATGGTGACTAAATCATCAAGTAAGACCATTGGGTCTTATGATTTTGAAGCTGACAATTTGGCTATGTTGGCACGTATTGCAAAAGACAATCTATCTTTTGGGGTTGCCTTGGATAGAGATGAACTGCTGCAGTGATGGAAAATCAGAATGTTATTCTGATAGAAGACGAAAAGTAGAAGTGCTAAAGAGCAGGGTCTGCAAAAAATTGATGATGTAGGTGGTCTGCGAAGTTCTCGACACGTCCAGGGATGAACATGCCGTCCCCAGCTGGAGCCAATGTTGATCATATCAGTCCTCTAGCAAGTTCTAGCCAGTAATCTTTCTTAAACCTTTCAAACCCCCTCTTTCTACCCTAAGAAATCATTTTTATGCCTATCGTTTCCATCTCTGACTCCCAAATTACATTATAAAAAGGCTGAAATCACACGTTTTAACATATTTAAAAGCCTAGCCCCTTCGGCCCTGGCCCTCTCTATCGTTTTCTACATGGGACCAGGGCGCTAGAACCTAGTGCTAGAAGGAGGGCATATGCACAGCAAGGGTCCCAATACAAAGCAAAAGGGCAAAGGTATGGTGTTAATGGCGCAAAATGAAATTATCAAAAGGCTTGCCACCTTTACAATATCCACATGACAGAGCTGTGCATATGGGGGGAGAGGCCCATACCCCCGCAGAATCACAGTGACGTGTCCTCCACCATATCACTATCCCATGTGTTCACCGCCATGTCACCATCCCACAGGCCTCCGTCATATGTTCAGCCATTCCCTGTATATTCTGTCGGAAGGTCAAATGCCAAGTCTCCACGTTTAAATCTCTTGTGATCCGCCATCTCACTGTGCTGCGCTGTAATTCTCGGTGGTCCCCACTCCTTCACCGCCCGATCGCATAATCCACCGTCCATTTAAACCTGCAAAATCGACGGTTAGAAGCCCATTTTCCCCAGTGGTCCCCACACCCGCTCTCTGTGCAAAAACCAGTGGTTTATATCGCACCGCCTTTCGGAGGCGGGCGGTATTTCTCATTTCAGAGCGATGCCATTCATCGCGCGACGCGTGTCTCGCGCACTATTTCAAAACCACCTGCTCATCATGCGTTATTGTTCTGCATTTGACCTAGCGCAATACGCATACCAACCGTCCGATCTGGGGTGATCCATCTGACGGTCATCGCGCCCCGAAGCTGCACAAGATTTAACCACAGGCAAACCATACCCATGGCCCACTGTCCATCGTCTCCAACGATTTTTCAACCGTTGATCTCCTCTTGGAATCAGACGGTCTAGATCATTTTCATGCCTCGCCATTGACCCGGTCTTCCTCCACGTCACCGTCCCACGTGTTTATCTCATTTCTCCTCCGCCATTTATATTTTCCATTCGTATGTCATATTTTAATGTTTTACTTTATAACTTTGGCCAGTCCATCCACCATTGTTCCACTGCATTTTTCATCACCACCCCGCATACTTCTGCCATTTCATCATGCCGTGTTGCTACACAGTCATCCCCACTGCATCGTTGTCTCCATGCATTTGTTTTCTTGACGAGTTTGTGGGTTTTGCAGGCTTGCAGCGGTAGAAAACTATCATGATTCACAATCTCTATTACTGTGATAGAGAGCATGTCAAAGGACCATTTTTCAGAGCTGAATTATGAAGAAAGGCCCGGGAATATATGCCGACAAGAATTCCATTAAATTAGTAGGGTTAAAAAAATCTGTCAAACCCTCCAGAGTCATTCAAATGCACAGATTACGCAGATCCAGAACATAAATGTTGCAGGCAAAGAGTATCAGTAGAAGGTGGAAAATTAAAGGTGTGTAATTGAAGATTTTGGGGCCTTTATCTAACCTTTTGAGGGCTGAGTACCAGATTGAAGATCCTACAGATCACCTAAAAGATTTATGCACAGGAAAAAATTCCCTCCAGGTTTTATTTCAGCAGAGTTTTCTCTCTAGGAAAGGATAGAATGTCCATGTGATTTTAATTCTAAGCCGTGTTCCTGAAGAGACCTTTACCCAGTGCATTTACTTCAGAAAGTCGGCCACAAAGTACATACAGCACCATAGAGCCGTCAAGTAGTATGGGCGGGCACTTCTCCACCATTTTTTTTAATGATACAATTAAATTTTCATCACCTACTCCCTTTTGGAGCTTTCTTGTTCTCCTATAAAGCTCCTAAAGAACAGATGATTTAGGGTTCCAGATTCATCAGAAAATTGTGCAGTAAGAAGATTTTGTATACATTTTTGTTGAACTCTTGTATGAATGCTCAGAGCCCGTAGGGTCTCAGTGAGGAGGAGTTCCATCTGTTAAAGAGGATCCTGGTCTTTGGTATTTCACAGTTTGTAACTTCTCCCTTTATGTGTTAATTTAAATGTTCATCTTGTTTTCATCCATATTTCTTGTATCATGTTTTGGAATGCGAGTGGCTCACTGGTTTGGTATGGATTTATCCTAGTTGATACCCATGTTTGAATTAGTCAAGCGCTTTAAATATGGCTCATGCATGATATATTGTTCCATCTTCACTTCTACCATACTTCTGCTATATTAGCTTCTATGGAATGTTATTTTTAAAACGTTGTTATTGTGTATGGATTCTTAAATTGGTAAGCCCATTCATGGTAATATTGTGTATCTGGATATCATCTATATGACAGCTAGTATCCTCTCACCTTTCTTACACCGTAAAAACTTTCAAATCATTTATATCTGTGAAGTATTTCTGAACCGGCCCGCTTTACAGTAAATTGTCTCTGAATTATCTGATGCATTTGTATTAGAGTTTTTCACCTTGTCTCTGCAGTATCTCTTTCTTGTGTCAAGTTTCTGAGAGATTTGGTCCCAGTCAAATCAATTTCCTTGTTTACAAGAGATAGCATGAGATCATTTTGCTTATAACTCCCCATGTTATATTACACGCTCCTTGCTATGATAAGATGTCCTAGGCACTGGTCTATAGCAACTCTAGGTTGTCTCTAGGAGCTACAACATACTCTAAGACTCAAGTAAAAAGGAGGGACTTCATTTTGTTTAGATTCTTCTGTGGCTGGGCCAAAAATAAGTTCAGGATAGTCATCTTCTACATTAACCATATTAGAAACAGAGTCTATTTGCAAGACTTTAGACACCCGAGTTTTATATGCACTGTTCTTCACTAACTCAGTCAAGGGCATAGACACTTTTAGTTTAGAAATTTCATTTTCTAAATTAAAGGAGGGAGATTTTTCTACCTCTTTGATAGGAGGGTATTTCTTCTCTGTTTTCTCCTTTACTTTGCTCTGCTGATTCTTTTCATTTTTTGTATTAGTCACTGCAGGTGTTTTGCTGGAGGAAGGATCAACCGGTTCTTTTCCTTTCTTTTGTGCATCGTTCTTCGTTTGGAGCTCTTTTCTTTTCTGAATGGGACTGATTGTAACGTCTTTGTTCCTTAGTGAATACTGCCTTTGCTGAGTCGACAGAGTGTTCATATATCCTCTATGATAGTCATCTGACTCTTCTTCTAATGTTGTGTCATTGGCCAAAATGAAATTTTGGTCTTTTTGAATGTCTGGAGTGGCCATTGTGTATTCTTCGTCTTTTGTGAGGAAAATTAGCACACCATCAGCTGCGAAGAAGTGATTGGCCTCAATCATAGGATCATCGTCATCCGAGTTTGTCCCTTGCATGTAATTCTGCTGCAATGGAGTTTTAATATGCTGCTGTGGTGGCGCTGCTTGATCTTGCGTTCTCTATTCTCTTTGCTTGATTCTGAATTGGGGTTGCTGCCCTCTGAAATTCGGATTTCTTATTTGAGGTTCAGGTCTGTCTGAAATGGTCAATCGATCGACCATCTTCTCCACCGTTCTGATCAGAGTGTCCATTTTGCTGTCTGAAGGAGAGGCCTCCTCTTTCACTGTGAATCTTTTCTCAGCTCTAGCTCGTGCTCTTTTAGCCAAAAGATTAGCTTCAACGCTTACTGCTATCTTCTGCATGTCTTCAAGTGAAGACGGGTCTCTTTCGTGAAGCTGATATGCCATGTCGGCATCAAAACCATCTGGAAATTTCAGCAATGCTAATCCTATAGGAGGCTTCAAGTTAGCTGGAATAACATTATATATAGCATTAAATCTTAAACAATAGTCTTGCACAATTTCACCCACATTTCTTTTAATGTTCTCATACTCAGAAAGAATTTGTAGTGGTTTCTTTTTAACCCCCCACCGGTCTAAAAACTGTGTGTGCAACTCTTGCAGAGTGTGAATTGAACCTGCTGGTAAGGCTCTGAACCACTTTCTAACTTCACCTTCGAAACTTTGAACAAACAGCCTGGTGGTTACGTTCTCTGCTTCTACCTCATGTAAATAAAAAAAGTCATTCATTTTATCAACGTGCTGCTGGGTCATGATGCTATGAGTGGCATCAAATATAGGAATTTTGCTTTGATAGTCAACATGCATATCATTGAGGACCTGGGGTAAAACCAGGGGTGCATACCGGGCAACCATGGTTCTTGGTGGATTTATAACAGAACCTGTAGGATTTAAGGGAGGTGTTGATGGAGGAGATGACAACTGGGAATTGACTGATGGGAATGCTAATGAATTGGGAAGAGGAAAGGTTGTTCCTGATGATTCTAAAGGCTCGGGAATATTAGTTATAGTGATGGACTGAGGAGAATTTAAAATGTAATCATCAATGGAGGAATTTGCTCTTTGGACTTCAATATCTACAAGGAACTCAGGATCTAAAACTGTATCATCAACGTCAGTTTCAGACCTATTTATAAATAAATAAAGCTCAAAATTCTCGTCAAAGGAAAGATATTCTACAAAAAACCACTCACTAGGCCAAGTATAGGATCTGAAAACAGGCCTGGGACTTAATGATCCTTCTTGTCTTCTGACAATTCTTGGGACAAGATTTGGATTTTCAAATACAGGGGGAGGATTTGGATCTGGATTAGCCCTCGTGTATCTTCTTGAAGCCAGTGTGGTCAAATTTCTATTTTACAAAATTTTATTTCCAGCCTAGCAAACTCTGAACATCATCATCCAAAGTGCAGGAATTTACAAGGGAAAATGTTACTGGGGTAATGAATCTTCTATACTAAACAACTTCCCCAGTATGGTCGTCAGAGATGTTAGCACCTGAATTGAACCCCAGGCTGGAAAGGGCAACACAGGGTAACAACTAAACCACGCTCAGCCTTGTAGCTAGCCCTACAAGTACAGGAGAGGGCTCTCTCCGTGAATGGATATTCAATGAAACACAATAATGATGTGATATTAGGCTATATAAAATGATGAGGATAAAAGGTTTAATAAATGAATGAATTCCAGGGATGTGTTGGATAAAATGGGACAGTTTAAACTGGGAAATTAAATCAAGACACAAAGTATTTCATGGGGCAAGATAGGCAGGAAACTTGGCAATTAAATTTTAAGAAAGATGGGATGGAAAGACTGGTGAGGCGCTGAAAAGGGCATAATGAATGGATCCTTTTCAAATAGAATAAAAACACAGAGTATGAATGTTTTCGCAAGGCAGGGCATAAAAATGGATCCTACCTTTCTGTCTTGAAAGCATTCAAAAGAAATGTTTATGGATGAATGGAAGACATAAAAATTTACATATGAAACAAAAGAGAGTGAAAAATGCTAAATCTCATATCACATGGATCCCACAAATCAGAGCTGCATCTCTTATTAATCCCTGTCAAACTGTACAATGGAGCACAAAATGTTCTTCCACACTATTTCCCCTACTGCTGGATTACAGACTTGGACTTCATAACTCTTTACAAATGATTTACAATTACAATAAATACACTGAAATGTGGGAACATAGATCCACAGAAAAGGGAGTTGTTCTAACAGCTGAAGAACTGAAATGCAATCATAGAAAGATTTCTAACAATTTTCTCCTAAATAAGGAACAATATTACATTTGATTGCTGGCAGATTTCACAGTTTTCACTATTGAAGAATAAAATAGGCAATCAGATCCTATTTTCTCTTCTGTTGTAGACATATTTCTTTAATTTAAGATCTTCAGCCAACTGACTATTTCCTTTTCTTTCCACTTTTTGTTTAAATAAAACCAAATTTTTATAAAATACTTTGAAACAAAAATGAAATTAAATAATACTTTCGGTGAAGGGAAATGATTCTTTGAATGGGAAAAATGAAAGGGAAGGAGGCGGGACCCGCATTATAATCACAGTCGGGATTGGGTGGGAGGTGATATAACATATAACAAAACCATATAATTTGCCATGGGATGCATTACAATACGCAAAGGGTGATCACAATCGGGGAGAGGGGAGAAGGGAAAGCACATTAGATAACGGAAATAGAATATTTCCGATGCGATGGGAATAAGCAATAGGGGGGATGCCTTTGATAAAATTAAATAAATTACAATTTGATTTTTACAAAGGGGAATGGGTTTTTTTATAATAAATGGGTAGAGGGTTTATGGTGGGCCCAAGGGTCAATTGGAATCAGGATCGGAGAAGGAGCAGAGGCAAGGTTATATAGGAAATCACCGATTGCGATGGCGCGATTGGATGTGGGCCGTCTGATCGGCGGGGGCAGATCGACGGTTATGGAATGATCGGAGGGGATCCATCAAGGGATACGTATTGGAAGTCGCAATCGCATCAGATTTCTGGGCGATGGGTCAATTGGAAAGTGAATATCAAATGTTGAGATGCGATTGATCGGGACGATGGGATCGGGGGTGCAATCGAAATGGGAGGTGCGGGGTTTTATAATAAAACCTTTGAACTTTATATTATAATGTATGGTGGGGAAGTGGTTTTATGCATAAATCGCATTTGTAGTAAAAATATTTATAATGCGATTTTATAATCGGAGAGGAGAAAAGGGATTTTTATAAGGAAAATATTAAAGCTTTAAACATATAAAGTTTAAAAGAAAAATGGGAAAAAGGGGAAGGGTTAGGATATGGAGGATTTTACTTCACTTAAGCATAAATTTCAATCCAGAAGTCAGTTTTAAGAGTGTAATATACCATTGGAAAGCTCTTTCCGGGCTCTTTCTGATGGATTTGCTTGGAAGATAATTTGGTACTGGACATGCTGTGGAAAACTATTCTGAAGGTAAGGTGATGACTTTGTGGAGACAACAGCTTCTGAATTGTGACTTATTACATATGATGATGTAAAATTACATAATGAATAATAATAAAGGAAAACTATCATGTTTTTACCTCAAAAAATAGTTTTGAGGTGAAAATTACATCAAGATGGATAAAATATATCTTTGATCTTCAAGGTGCTGTGACTTTGAGTTTATTTGACATTCCTCACGACCTTACTGATTTTTATTAACACTTGACCCATTAATTTGACCATGGTGAGACCTTAGAATCTAATGAGACCCATCCTATGACCTACTGACATGATTTGTAAGTGAAAGTGACTCAAGACCCAAGGCCATAGAAAGGAAAATCAACAAGTTTTTCATGAGGGAAAACTGATCAAAAATTACTACCATCAATGAATCCATGACCTAGCGAAATGGTGAAATTTATTGGTATGGGACTCCTAATATGAAAATGCAAAAGAGAAATTTTGATCACTGATGGCCGTATGACTAGACTAACACTAACACATGGTACCAATGCAAGATTCACATCAGAGCACGAATTTCTAAGTTTTTTCTCAGGGTATTTGAATTTTTAGATCAGTGTAGTAGGATCTCTTCAGAGTTGGGAAGATGACCTTCAATGGGTTGAGACTAGAGTATGCCTTGGAAGGCAACTCCAATTTCATTGCATGGAAGGATCACATGGAGGCGGTATTGGATGAAAATGGATTGATAGAATATGTCAAGAAAAATATTGGAAAACCATAGGCATATGATGCACATAACCTAACTCATTGGAATAAATATGTAGCCAAGGTGAGGAGAATAACCTTGGAGGGAGTGCCAGACCACATTGTCTCAAATATCCATGGTAAAGAAACTCTTTTCGCAATGTGAAAATAATTGACAGATTTTTTCAAGAATAGTAGTGACCACAGGAAGTTGGTGCTCAAGGATAAACTTTGAAATATCAAGATGTAGAAGAATGACACTATTCCATAGTATATGAGCAAGTTCACACAAGTTCGTGATGAAATTGGTCTGATTGGTGTAAATGTTGAAAAATATGAATTGGTAATCCTAGCTCTTCTAGGCCTTCCCAAACGTTGGCATATCTTCCAAGACTCGGTGAACGAGAGGGAGAAATTACTGAATTGGGAACACTTATGGTTTGATTTTGTACAAGAAGAGATCACGAGGAACACCATAGATGGGAATTCATCCATGGGCGAGGATAAAGAAAACTTTACAGTGGTTGGAAATGGAGAGAAGGGAAAAGGGAAGAAATCTCAAACCAAACCTTATTTATGTTTCAGTTGATATGATGAGAAGTTATATTGTGCTAATCCATATTGATTGTGTAGAACATATGGCCACCCTGTAAGATACATTAAGGTATGAGTTTCTTATGTCGCCTACTTTTTACTTGAATGTTTGGTTTATGTTGTTTATATATTTTTTGCATGTTTTATTAGTTGTATGATATGATTTTGTGTTTATGAGATTGCATGAAGAAATGATTTGGTCTTAATATGGTTGCACTAATGCACTATATGTTGAGATAGTTGATATGTACTTGATTATAAGAACGTGATCGTCATATGACTGATGATTTTTAGTTGATTATGATATGTTTTTTAGCCTTGGAAAAGGTTTATTTTAGTTAATATATATAATGTCTTCATTTTTTGAACATGTGATTAACATGTGAGAACAATTGCAGGGAAACATGCTTGGTATTAGATTGACAAGCTAATAGTTGAATTGTTTATATAACTAACAACAGGGTGATGTGATAACATATAGTAAGACTCAATTATAGAAAGGTAATATAGCTGGTGTATTGTTATATTTATTTATGCATTGATAGTTGTGTGTTTATGGTAGTATGATGTAGGGATTACATGGCAAGAATTTGCCATGAAATATTAAAGAAGGCTTGCGCTGAGATTTCACTTGGAGGAAATGGGAACCTTGGGGATTGAGTCATGGTGTTTGTTGTAAATTCTTGTGCCTTTGATATCCTTTGATTTTGTTGTGATTTATTTGTGGTTTTGATTGCATCTAGTGTATGGCCATATCTTTGTTTTTGGTATCTTTTTTCTATTGGTTTTCTTGGTTTTCTTCTTGTTTATTTCTTGTTCTTGTCCTTGTATTTTATGTTTTGAGTCTTGGGAATTGGTTTTGGAAAGAGGAGTGTTGATGGAGCACGAGGAGAGATTTTTGGTACCTACTAGGTAATGTAAGACCTAAATGGAGCTCAGTGCATTAGTAAGCGCAACAGAAGGTAATAATGTGACAGTCGGTTGGACTGGTTGGGTCCATTGGGGTAAATGGATGGTGGCAATACAGACATGAGAAAGGTAAAAGGAAAGGTAAAGTAAATGATCTTAAGGTAACAAATGACTTGGCTACGTTGGTTATTATTGTTCTCAACATTGTGCATGTTGTGAATGAATAAAGGAAGTTATCTTAACCTAGACCTTATCATATCTACTGATTGATTTGTGATCATGATTATGTTGATGTTTATATATGCATATATGTATGTATGTATGGATGTATGTCACTAATTGGAAGGCTCGTCATGGATCATGATGGTTTTATGTTGATGTTTGTGTATGTATACATGTATGTATATATGTATGTCGTGTCTGATAGGGTCGTCATGGATCATGATTTTTTAATGCTAATGTTTATATGTATATACGTGTGTATGTATCTCGTTGTTTGACATGATCAGGATTGTTTTATGCTAATGATTATATATATGTATGTATGTATGTATCAATGTCACTATATGATAGGGTATTCAAGGATCATTCTTGTGGAGGAATGATTTCTTATGCAGGTGAATGGCATGAGGACGTTCTTGGTCTTATGAGGAATCAAGTGGGAAGAGTAACTTTGAAATATCTATGAGGACAGTATCATGTGGGAATGAATTGATATTATATTCTTGTACTATGCCTATGTTTATGTTATGGACATGTAATGATGAGGGGTAAATTAGCGAAGTGAAGATAGTGTGACCTGCGACATGCTACGATAAACATGGATAGTGTAAATATAATAGAAATAAGGTTTCTTGTGGAGTTAGTGTGTGATCTATGGATGTACAATGCTATTTTTGTGTATATGTTGTGCATGTTGTATATCTAGGGATTATACCTATGGTGATGTGTAATGTTGAATATGTAGTATTGTGTACATATGATGTTATATGAATGTTTTAGATATGGTGTTGTGTGTATATTTCATAAGTAGTGCCAGGTATATATGATGTTATGTACGTGTTGGATATGCGGTGTTGTGTATATATCCTACTGTGTGCATGTAGGATATGCGGCGTTGTGTGCATATGGCATTGTGTGCATGTTGGATATACGGCGTTGTGTACGTATGGTGCTATGTACATGTTGAATATGTAGTGTTATGTACATATGGTGTTATGTGTGTGACACACATATGGTGCTATGTACAAGTGGTGTTGTGTGCATGATTGGATAAGTGGTGGTGTGTGCATGTGGTGCTATGTACATGTTGTACATGTGGTGTTGTTTATATTCCATGCATGTGGCGCTGTGTACAAGTGGCGTCATGTACATGTCGTGAATGTGGTGTTGTGTACACATTGTGCGGTTGGTGTGATGTAGATTTAGCATTGTGTACACGTTGTGTAAATGGTGTCATGTATATGTGATGTTGTGCAAAAATTGTGCAAGTATTGTCGTGTGCAAGTGGTACTGTGTACATGTTGTGCATGTGGTACTGTGTACATGTGGTATTGTGTGCATGTCGTGCATGTTGTGTTGCAGGCATGTGGTAATATGTATGTATATGGTGTAGTCGTGGTATCGTGACATGTGTATTTGTTGTGTTGTACTCTGTATATGTATATGTATTGGGTTGTATTGTACACCGAGTGTAGGTGTATGTGTTGTATGTCAGTGTAGGAATATGTATTTTTTTGTATCGTACACTGGGTGTAGATGTATATGTTATACATCAGTGTAGGCGTAGGTGTATGTGTTGCGTTGTACACCGAGTATAGGTGTATGTGTTATGTTGTGTGTTGGATGTGGGTGTATGCATTATGTGGTGTTGTATGCATTGTGTGGATGTATGTGTACGTGACTAAATAGAAGTAAGGGCACTCGATGCTTGCCGGGTGTGGCAACCAATCGAGCATGTGTATAAAAAGAGAAAAGGCAGAAGTACGAACCAATGAAGGATAAGCGTCAGTATTTTATTCCAGTATTTTTATGTGTGTGATCTGTGATTTTGACTTATGATGGTTACATGTGATTTATGATTATGGTTTATGGTGATTTCATGCGATTCATGATTTTAATTTATGATGGTTGCATTTTGAGCTAATTGGATGTGATATGTTTATACATGATGATTTGATCAAACAGTTAGTTTGGCTTGTTGTGGCAGGAAGTGAACAAAATTTCAAGTGTACCTTGTTAATGAGTTACCAATGAGGTATTATTTGAGTTTTTTTCAATTTATTTTGAATCTAATAGAAGTTATGTGATTGGTACACGAAGCACAGAAATGCTCGGTTGGGTGGTTGAAATTGACTGCAATAACTAGCAGTGTCAACAAAAGGAATTGGAACATGCAACAATATGTTGGTAAAGCACTTCAGGAGTAGAGCCATTATGGGAAAATAGCACCCAATAGTGTCCATTAATTTCCATTAGCATGCTATGACTGGTATGATGGCTTTGAGGCAGGTATATGCCTTGGTTGTTTGACCTTCCGATTCGCGGAAGCATTTCCAAGGGATGGACTGCCCGGGATGGGGTTTAAAGCGGAACTTGGAAGGTGTGTGAATGCATGGAAGGGGGTCACCCGATTTCCTGAGGGACTGCATAGTAGAGAAGGTAAGGTTGTGGATATATTTTTTTGGTCATTAGCATTTCCAGATGGAATCAAATGCACATTGGGAGTGTGCCCTGTAACATTGATTCGGTAAATGTTCACTGAGAGGACAAGTGGCTCAAGATTGTAGCGTTGGACAATAGATGAAACTTTGATTATGACAATGGATTATGGACTTGCTAGGAAGGAAGTGAATCCTAGTATTACTTTTAGGTTGGAGGTGTGATCATCTGGATTCTCTTGTTGTTGATATAGGCACTGTACCCTTATATTTTCTTGTTGAGAAAATGTGCATATATGTATATGTGTATATTATTGTAAATATTGTATTGAGTTGGATTTATAAAGGTCCATAGAAAGTATGGTTATTTTGTGGTTGAAGAAAATGTGTATGAGTATATATGTGATTGTTATTGTAAATATCGTAATGACTTGTGTTATAGATCTCCAGTACGTGGTATGATTTACATGATTGTAAATACTACAATGAGCTATGTTATAAAGCTCCATAGGTAGTATGCTTTTTTTACATTATTTTTTTGTTTGTAGTTGTCATTGAACACCAAGGACGGTGATCCCCCAAGGGGGGGGGGGGGGGTTTGTAACAACCCTGGTAAAAAAATCATATAAAAATATATAAGACCATGGTCGATGGGACATGTCTTCTAAGTTGAATGTTGGAAAAAAATTTTAGCGGGTGTTCATTTCGATTTATTATGGTAAAGGAAATTAGAAAAGGCAATGGATAAGGCTTTAGAAAGGAAAAGTGGAATTTATTTATGAAAATAATGGAAATTAGGAGAAAAGGAAGGTGAAAGGTCACAGGTTTCATGCGAGGAGGAAAATGAAGGAAAATTGTGGAAAATGAAGAAAATAGAGGCCTCATTGATAAAAAAAAGATTCTAAAGATCAGTGGGAAAGTTTTTCTCAGTTTAGTTTTGGAGGTCTCTTCTATTCTCTCTCCCTCTCACACTCTCGGACACTGAGAGTATTCTTGGATCACTCTTAGAGAGTGTAAAATACTTGGAGATTTGGATCAAGAAGTCAAAGGAAGAGCAGGAAAGCGCAAGAGGACATCGGGATCAACATCTACAGTAGGTTATGAGAGTAGGTAACGAGTTGCATGTATGATTTCCTCACTGTTTTTGGCATGCATGGTATTGCATGTAGTTTCTTGGTTATGATATGTCATTGGCATGGAGGGTTGCCTCAATTGACAATGGATTTTCCTAACCTTGCCATTTCCTGGATAGACATGGTGATTGTGGGTTTATTTCCATTGATTGTTTTCTACTTGGTTCTCATGTTCCTATAGGTGTGGGTTGAGTTATTACTTCCTGGAGCCTTAGTTGGAACAAATCATCTAGAGCCCTGGACGACTTGGATAGAGACCAATCTAGTGGTGGTTAGTGATGTACGACCGTGAGGTGGAATCACTGGTTGAGGGTTGAGACAGTTTCATCTCTGGAGCCCTGGATTGGCTTTTATTGATGTGTTTGATGAATTCCCACATTCATTCTTGGAATATGGCATGAGGGTGACTGTTGAAGTGAGATTTGGCTCAACCATGTCTATGGTCAGATGGAATGTAGAAGTCCCATCCTAGGTTGGTTTTTACATTCATTAATAAAAGGTTCATTTCCTTGGTATTTGATGTGTATATTCATTGGTTTATATATGGATTCTATTGTTGATGTCTCCATGGTATTTCTATTAGCATTATATTGGTTATAAGCATGTATTGTGACAGTGATGAGGTATGGCTCTCTCCATGTTTTTATTTGTAAATGAATGCATAATGTATCTATGGTAAAATAGATTGTAATGCAGCTAATGATGTAAGGGAGAAATGCTTCTTAGCAATTCTCAGATAAGTATGAGACCCCTATGCTTAACTATGTTTTTTACACCTGTAGATTCACTGTTTGTGACATGTTTGAAAGAATTCTTGTCATGGATAGGAGGGGTTCAGATGAGTTCTTGTTGATGTGATTGCTTCCATATAATTTTTCTAATGTTATTTATAGTTCACTAAGTTTTCATGAAGTTATGGGCAGTGACCGAGGCTCTAGGCCTAAAAAGGTGGTTCAAATCTTGGAGTTACAGGCACAAAAATGGGAATTTGGGGCCCTATCCATAGGCAGGTAGTGTTCAGCCTAGGGCTATAGCCTCCTGGCCGCAAGCATGCACTCTTATGCCTGCGACTATGGATCAAAAGGTTCAAAATGTCAGTGTGACCCAGAGGTAAGAGGCCTGAATAGTTGGGTTTCCTCCTAGGGGTCTTGTTGATGTTGTATAAGGTCTTTTTGATGTGTTTACATCAGTTCCACTTCCTTAAGGTCACCTAAAAGGTTGGATCTCATTTTAGTGGCCTCTCATCGCATGTTTACCTCGGTTGGTCGGTTACTTGGGTATATGTGGGATGAGGGTGTTATATATTCCTCTCTTATTTCCTTGCGTTGTTACTCTGGGAATTAGGCCCCTATTAATTAGGAAATTACCTCATATGGATTGCACAATTCCTTTAGGTCCTTCCTTTGACTGCATGCACCATATGTACACTTCATAATAGTCTATAACTAATAGTACACTTCCTTGGAATCTCCATCTCAACTTGGTAATTTGAATTATCTGCATGCATGAGTTAATTTAGGCTGATTTATTAGTTATCTAGATGATCTAGACTTATAAATGAACGCAATAGAATAAAGATATAAAAATAAATAGAGAGATGCATAAAAAATAAAACTTCATTTCATGAATATCAAAGAACTAAAATATGCTTACATACAAAATGGAAATAAACTAGCTCGGGCAATAGTAGCTTATCTCTGAGAAGAGATGTGGCGGCTACATGCCTCTGAGCTGTGTTAAAATGAGGCTCAAACACCTATTTATTATTGAGAAATAATGGAAAACCCTAAAAATCCAAAACCTAACCCTTATAGATAAATCGCCAAAATTGTGGGCCCCGTTGGGGTAAATTGGTACATCAATTTCCCGATGTTGTAACTTTGGCATACGTTCTCCTTTTGATGCACATAATAACTTTTTAGAAAGATATATCCAAGGAATACCCTTTTCGACTACAAAGGAGATTGAATGACTCTCATTTTAATTTTTTCCAAAAAAACATTGTTTAGGGTGTCAAAACGACTAGAAATTCAGGACCCGAAAAACTGTCAAAAATAGTAAATTGTGCTACAATTAAGGAAACTAAAAAAATGAAAGAAAAAATGGTGGGGATCCAAGTGGAATAGGTGAGTGTCCACCAATATCCAACTGGATTAGTCCTCCCCCCTTAGGAAGCAATGGTCCCTATCGCATTGAGTGTGTCCATGAGATGGTGAAACTTCTGTTGAACTCGGTCCCTGGTGAGCCACTTGCCCTGGTGCAAGAGTTGACCAACTTTGAAAACCTAATACAGTTGGATATTTTTTTGGAAAGTGGTCTTGATCGACATGTCCATGATCATATTGGTTGTGACTTGTTCCATGCAGTATGGGTTTATCTCTATTGGCGCGAGTTGTTCTGCAATGTCTAATTTGTCCAATAATGGTGGAAAGTATAGTTGAATTTGGTCCACATTGAACCCTGGGTGTAGGCCAAGGAATGGTGGAATTTTGAGCTCAAAATAATTGTCTCCCACAATCTTGGTGATGGTTTAAGACCTGTATCAGGCTGTTCTGAGCTTCTGATGGGCTCTGGTAAGGCATTATTTTATAAATGCAACCAAATTTTGTCACCCACCTGAAACTTGTGTGGCACCTGATGTTGATCATGTCGTTGCTTTTACTTAGCATTGGAATTATCAAAGATGTCGTGAATTTGTTGGTGGATGTGCTATATGTGTTCAATAAATACAGTTTCTTTATCAGTCTCAGATAGTACATGTGTAGATTTCATCTGTGTAGTCGCATGAGGCATGGAAACATCAATTGGACACAATGATTGAAATCCTAGACCCACTTGAAAGGGACTATGACCAATCGAGCTATGAAGAAATCTGTTATAATTGTGTTGAACATAGGGAATTCTCTCACACTAGGTCTGTGGATGCTTGGATTTGTACATGTAGAGTATGTGCACTATCATCTTGTTGACGACCTTTGTCTGGCCTTCAATCTAGGGATGGAATGCAGTTGACTTGGTGAGCTTGGTGTCCAATAGTGTCTAGAGGCTTGACTAGAATGTGCTTAGGAACCTGCTATCCTCATCTAATGTAATGGTATATGGATCCTAAAATGTACCCACACTCATTCAAAGAAGAGTTTGGAAGTGTCCTCTCTTGTGATTCTCTTCTTGCATGTCACCAATATAGCCATCTTAGAAAATATTTCCATGACCACAAATACACATTCATTACCATGCTTGGTAGAAGGGAGGCCAATCATATATTCCATGGAGATGGATTCACAAGGTTTGATGGGAGTAGGCAAAGGAGTATACAAGCTTTTCTTCTTGATGGTTGGCCTGGCGATGGCACAGATAGTGCAGGATATGATATATTTCCCAACATCTTGTTGTAGTTTTGGCCAATAAAAGTACTTTTGTAGTACGACCACAATTTTATCAACACCAAAGTGTCCAACGACTTGACTGTAGTACGCCTCCCAAATCATCTTGGCATGCTCGCTAAAAGGAACACAAAGGTGGACCATGGGGCATAATAATGCATCCTAGAGGTGGAAATTAGAAACTTTCTTGCTATCTACTAGCATTTGGTATGTGTAGGAAAACTCTAAATCATTTTTGTATAGTTTCGGCCATCAAGAGGTCTCATGGCCACAAGAGTTGAGAATAGTAGTCAGTGTTGCAACTCGGGGCCATCTGAGGTAGTCCGCAACATGATTCGTGCTACCCTTTTTGTATTTAATGTTCAAGTGGAAATGTTGCATATATGTAGATCACTTTGAATGGTGATCATTCTGCAACTTCACCTGTGTCTGTATAAACTGGAGAGGTCGATGATCAATGTGGATGATCATCTCCTTCCCCAGAATGTAATGTTTCTATTTCTGGAAAGCATAAATGATGGAATGCATCTCTTTATCATAGGTGGGCATATTTATAGTGCTAGCCCAATATAATATGTTATACAAAATTATAATATAGCAATAACAATAATAAATTAAATGTAATATTATTTGATTCACATTTATTATTATTGTATTTTACTTTAACATAAAAATATATAAATGCACCTAACTCTAAGTGTTTTAAAAAATTTCATATTCAAATGAAATAAATCATACTTATCATTCTTTTAAAGGCTAGTCTCCAAAAAATGGAGAATAAAATTTCAATTACATGAAGAAAGAGAGAACTCCTATGTGATGCAGGAGCATCGAACCACCCTTAATCATAATTGAAATTCAAAGCTGCTAAAATAAAAACGTGGACAAACCAATTGAAAAGGGGGATAATTTCCATGAAATTTGGTTAAAATGATAAATTTGTTATCTCAAAGATGGAATCATTGTATCTAGAAGATATGATTAGTTTTAAAATCTGTCATGTAATTAGAATAGAGTGATCTTAGGGATTAGTTAAGCGATTGTGGGAAGAAATCGTGGATCTTAGATGATCCACTCATTTTGTAATTTCTTTAAAATGAGAAGACTATATTTTATGAGAAGGGAAACACAATGTAACCTCAGGGCGAATGTGTGATTCTGGCCATAGTGGCCTCAGCCTATAACTCGAGCTCAATAATAATAGAATCTGTTTAGTTTTTAAGTATCCAACAATGTTTCAGGATCTTGTGATATATGTGTGTGCTAAGTAATTTAGATTTCTCAGTGTATATACGTATTCTTTTCAATTCTATTAAATCGATAGCTTGTGTGAATATGAATGGTGAACGAAGTTCCGATGAACTTTGTTGGAGATCAAAGTATGGCAGAACATGATTTCATTAAAGACGTGATTCTAGCGATAGATATCAGTCTGCAGGTGGAATGGATGGTCATGATCAAGTCGCAGACACAAAGCAAGAGATGGGCAGACTAGATTACATCGCATACAACCATAAAATGGTTAGTGCACATTGCAATCGGCGATTTTTATATTTACATGTTAAGGCATCGCAAGTTAATTGGTTTAAGTTGCGATGCGAAAAGAAGTGGAGTTGCGATGCGATGTGATCGCATATTTCACATGATAAGGGAACCTTGTTTTTTCTACTTGTTATTTTTTGTGACATGCGATAAGTTATTCGCAGCAATTTGCGAAATCGCAAAATCGCAAAGATTGTGATATGGTTAAACATTGCATGATGCAATGGGCCGAAGTTCCGATGAGGTAAATGTGAGAAGTTGCGATATTACGATCCGTCGTGTAAAGTTGGAAATTTATGTGGGCCCATAACCCACAGGTCTGCATATTGTGTAAATATGCAGTTTTCTTGCATCAAAGTGGCATCAGAGCAAAAAAAATTTCTGCATGCAAAGGAAGGAGGTACAAATATGTCGAATATTGGTAAGTGCGTGGTCTTTATATTTTTGTGCAGGTAGCGGTAGAGGAAGGTGAGAATATTGCAGCAGCCTAGAGCCATGAGTGCTCAAATGGTTCCATAGGAGAGGACTAGAGAGATGCCAAAAGACTGAGCTCAGAGGAGAGAAGCTTAGTGAGGTATCATGTAGCAAGGAGGAGGATTGCTACTGCAGAGGTTTTTTTGCAACTCATGAATGTTGTTACGGAAATATCACAAAGGAAATTCCACAGAGAGTGTGTGTAGAATTGCTAACAAAAAGAAAAGGATACCAAGAAAAGGACTTGGTACTGATAGCAAGTAGCTGACTTGTTACAGAGATGAAGAAGGCATATGACCAAGAGGTCATAAACGTTTTGTAACTTGGGAGTCTGATGCAGGAGCATCAGACCACCCTTAATCATAATTGAAATTCAAAGTTGCGGAAGGAAAAACATGGACAAACCAATTGAAAAGGGGGCTAATTTCCTCGAAATTTGGTTTAAATGATCAATTTGTTATCTCAAAGATGGAATCGATGTATCTAGAAGATATGATTAGTTTTAAAATCTACCATGTAATTAGAATAGAGTGATCTCAGGGATTATTTAAGTGATTGTGGGAGGAAATTGTGAATCTTAGATGATCCACTCGTTTTATAATTTCTTTAAAATGTGAAGACTGTATTGTTTGACAAGGGCAGCACAATGTAACCTTGGGTGAATGTGTGATTTTGGCCATAGTGGCCTTAGCCTGTAATTCGAGCTTGATAATAATAGAATCTGTTTAGTTTTAAGTATCCAGTAATGTTTTTGGATCTTTTGATATCTGTGTGTGCTATTTAATTTAGATTTCTCAATGTATATACGTATTCTTTTCAATTCTGTGAAATTGATAGGTTGTGTGAATATGAATGGTGAACGAAGTTCCTATGAACTTTGTTGGAGATCAAAGTATGGCAGAAGATGATTTCATTAAAGACATGATTCTAGTGATAGATATTAGTGTGCAGGTGGAATGGATAATCGTGATCAAGTCGCAAAGACGAAGCAAGAGATGGGAGGACCAGATTACATCGCATACAGCCATAAAATGGTTAGCGCACATCGCAATCGATGATTTTTATATTTACATGTTAAGATATTGCAAGTTAATCAGTTTAAGTTGTGATGGAATAAGAAGTGGAGTTGCGATGCGATGTGATCACATATCACACATGATAAGGGAACCTTGTTTTTGCTATTTTTTTATTTTGTGTGACATGTGATAAATTATTCACAGAAATTTGCGAAATCGCAAAGATTGCGATATGGTTAAACATTGTGATGATGCGATGGGTCGAAGTGTCGATGAGTTAAATGTGCGAAGTTGCGATATTGTGATCCGCCATGCAAAGTTGGAAATTTATATGGGCCCATAACCCACAGGTCCATGTATTGTGTAAATATGAAGTTTTGTTGCATCAATATGGCACTTCAAATGTTAGTATAAGTCAGTAACTAATAAAGAGAGAGTGGACTAGAGATTCTATTTCCTAGCTCCTTTATTTGTTGCATTAAAATATTGAGGACTAATGCATGTGATTGGTGGAAACAATTGAAGAGAAAGATAATATGAAGAGCAAAGACAAGATCTAGAATTGGGAGAAGATGGTCACCAAATTGAGAGGTAAATTTTTAAATTCTAAATATACTTTGAGAATGTATAGAACGTTAGAGAAGTTCAAGAACGATGATAAATGTATAGAGAATTATTTTGAAGATACCATTGCCATCAGAGCTAGTTTTGTATGAGATAGTGAGGAATGTATCATTTAGTTTTTGGATGGATTGAAGCCATCCATTGAAAGGAAGATATGTGTGGAGAAGATATTGTTATTTCTTATCATTTGGCTTTGAGAAATAAGAAGTCTAAGATCAAGAGAAAGCATTAGAGTAAGTGGTGAGAGAAGAAAGAAAAGTAAAGTATGCCAATTATGGTTGCAAAGAGTATTGTTGTGAAAGTGGGGCATGTGTTGTTAAGGAACATAATGAGGAAGGTTTATTTGAAGTGCATGTCATGTATAACATGCCAAAAGAGAGCATGGAAGAAGGATTTGTAGTAGAAGACTACAATGATAAAATCGTGGTGTTATCCTCCTGTATTTTACAGAATTCACTAGGTGATTGTGGATGTTCTGCAAGCAGTTAATTAAAGATAGCATTATTTTCCTATCAGCTATCTTTAAGAAATCTCGCTGCCTTAATTATCCTATATAAACCTTTTTCACTATATTTCATCTCTGCCACTTTCAAAATTGCCTTGTTGTTCTTAAGGGAATTCATTTTGGGCTGGTTCATCTTATTTTCACTCTCCCTCCCTACCCACACTCTCATTCACTCATTCCCCCTCTAAAAACCCATTTTTCCCTTCAAAAATCTTCATGAAAAATCCCCCTTCATCAATTTCCTTTAAAAATGTCTTTTTACATTGTTTTAAACCAAAAGTTTGACTTTCGGGCCCTTTTATGTTTTTATATTAAAACCTTGTTTTAATACATTAACTCCGCTCTTTTTAACCCAAGGCCCTTTATTCTTAGCCCTCGCCCAAATGCACTTGCCC
The DNA here is from genome assembly GCA_034641835.2 of Pinus albicaulis. Lineage (NCBI taxonomy): Eukaryota > Viridiplantae > Streptophyta > Pinopsida > Pinales > Pinaceae > Pinus > Pinus albicaulis. The sequence goes on from CM076583.1 coordinate 85,864,184, forward strand.
CATCACCATACGACCCTAACCCCACCTATATTATAGCCCCCCGCTCTTTATTTTTGAAACCCCTCATAAACCATCCCCAAAACCTTATAAAAAGGCACATTTTTCTTGATTTATATAGACCCCTGGCCCCACTTCTTCATCAAAACCCATGCCCACTCCTGCTTCGCCACCTGTCCCCGGGCTCCACCTCCAAACTGGCCCGCCACTCTCAAGGCTTGCAATTGCTATCGATCTCCCTCCCCAGGATCTGATGGCGGATTGCGCATGTCACAAATTTAATTGCGCCCATGTTAAATAATCCCCGACCATGCGAAATGGGTGGTTTTCCCCTACCACGCATCGCTTGTTGAACTGTATCGCACTCCCGCCCCGAAAACCATTACCACCTCCTCCGTCGTGCGAAACCCGCCTACGGTTTTCCAAAAACCACTTATCCCTCTGTGCCATAATTCAAATACCCTCGCCTCAGTTCATGCTTCCTGTTGGTTCCGCCTACAGAACCAAGCCCACAACGCCTTTATCTTCCCTCTGATAGTCTGAAAACCCCAGAAAACATAGTAAACCATCCCCGCATGGTTTAAAGCTAATTATTTGTTTTAGTGTGCATGTTTTAATGGTGGAAATACAAGTAAATGCATTCTGATGGTTCAGAATCGATTAGATGAGTGCTTGGGTGACGATCCAGGGATTTAAATCAAATTTAAAGGGACCAGAGGCCCTCTGTCAAGCTTAATCATAAATGAAACATGATCATCGTTGATTACTAAACCCTCCAACACGGAAAAATGCATCCCTGCACACCAAAAAAAATCATAGTAAGAGGAAATACAGTCAAAGGACTGTGATGAAGAAATGAAGATTAAAGAAATAAAAAGGCTAAACCTAGGTAAAAGATAAATCATGAATATTAGTCAAAAAAGAAAAGGTTAAAGGTAATAAATATAGACAGCAGAGGTTTAAAGACTAAAATATTAATCAAAGGATTAATGAATTTAACAGAGATAAAGGTAGAATAAAGAGAAATATAGTGAAACAGAGAGTTAAGAGGTAGATCCAAAGTTTTAAGAGCCTAAAACAGAGTTTAAAGATGAAACTGAGGCAGATTAAGCCCAAAGACACATTCGAATGACTAAATCAAAGTAGTTACTTCTTCAAGAGATATTTTGCCACATACAACATGTTTTCTTTCAATAAAATATTAAACAATTATTATAAATAGTCAAATATATTTTTTCATCTACCAACAATTATTGAAAAGTTATTGTAGAAAGCCTTAAAGTCAAACATTTCACAGAAATCAATTCAGAAGTTGAGTTAGGAGTTATTATTTCAGAGAAGCACCATCAGATATTTTTGCCTTTGGCCTTGCATGGTCTCAAAGGTCAAAAATCATTAACTCTGTAATAAATTACATTCCAAACCCTAGCTTAGCACCACCTCCTCATTTTGCAGATAAATACTACATGTAAGATTCATTTTTAGTGTTGGTTAGTTGGTGGTTATTTGACTGATTTCTACTGCTGAGCTAGTTGAGGATTGCTAGGCTGGATTTGAGAAAGCTCTAAGTTGCAGAGAGCTATTGCACATGGATTATGGTAAATGGTTTGATAATCAATAATACAAGCACGTTCACAGGATTCTTGAGCTATGTTAATGGTGAAGTTTTCCTCATTTTTCATTGTTTTCCTTATGTTTCCCATTCTATCCACATTTATTTGATAAAAGAACAAAATTTTTAGAGTAGGATATGTTGTCTTGGCACCCTATTTCTCTCTACATCATCTATCTTTATGTTTTCCTCTGCAAGGTCTGATTGGAGGATTATTAATTTCCCTCCAGTTCCATCTAGCTTGTTGTCTTAGAAATTATTCAATAAAGTCAAGGCCAAAGAAGTCTATGGTGAGCCCTATCCTTTGGTACAACTTGAGATATTGTTTTTAAGGCCTTTCTTTGAAGTATACTTAGTAAATTCTAAACCAGGGAAGTCTATGTTATGCCATGTCCTCTGGTCTACCTCCAAATGTTGCTTTAAATATTCTTTTGAGTGTTTGGTTAAAGAAGATTGGCTTTAGTTGGATCTTTATCTGCTCTCACTGTTATCTTAAATGTTTTATTTTATCCGAAAGTAGTCTTAGGATTGCTGGATTGTTGTCTTAAAGGTTTGCTTATTAAAGTCTGGCCAAAGAAGTCTATGGTGCGCCCTGTCCTTTGGTTTGCCTCAAACAGTTCCCTTAAAAAGGCTTTTCTTGTCTAAGTAGAGCTAGAAGATTCTTGATTGACTATAGATTTACTAACTTCACAACTTGTTATTGTTTCATATCACAATCTAATCTAAGAGATACACTTGATATAGTTAGCTTGCCCTATGAAAACCCTTGTAGAGTTGATGAAAAATTAAATCCTTTTATGACTCCATTTCCCAATGGATTAATGTTTTCTCATAGTTTATTTATTTAGTTGAAACATCCCTTCAATTAGTCACACCACAGATCTGTCAACCTATCAAATAATTCAACCAAAACAAACAAGTCCTTAGAAATTCATAACTAGCCTAATATCATAAAACAAAGAGCATAGAGATATATTATTTGAAAACACTTACACATAGAGAGATCCCTCTCTGAATCCAAGAAGGCTAGGTCCTGGGATTCCAAAGTGGTTCTGATGTGCCCCCTATAGTGTTTTCTCTTGCCAATCTTGTAAATCACAGGGAGCCAACATAGTGGCGACCATACTAGGGAATACTGAGTAATAAATTGTAAAACATGGAATAAAAAACTCAGAAAACCTCATTTTAACATCGATGAATCAAGTGTTAGCCAAGAATGGTTTCTGATTGCTGATGGTGGACAACAATTAGCCATAAAACAAGTAAAAAACCCTCCACTTGGTGACTCCACTGGTTTTCAGTAGGCCTGCTGTCTCCACTAGTTTTCCATAGAATCCATTGGGAAACTTATTCTATCATCAAAATATCGAAAATACCCAGTAAAGAATACTTTATGGATCAAGTATTTCTTTCACAGTTTGGTTGGCATCTTAAGACTGTTATATCTTGTAAACTTTTTTTATTTTTTGGGTCCAGAGTTATGGCTTCTAGAAGAATTCATACTAGATCCCATCCTGATCCAAATCCTCCTGCTATAGTCGACAATCCTGAAAGAATTCTTAGGAAGTTTCCTAGACCTAAAGATTCAGCTGTTAGCAGACTAATCCACAAAGAAATTTCCCTACCTGAAAACCTCAAATACTTGTAGAATATCCTCTCCGACTCACCCCTATAACAAATCTTGTCTGGGACTAGATCTCAGAGTTGGATAACCCAAATAGTTTTAGACTCATCCACCCTACAAAAAAATCTTGTTGTACTAACTTCATCCCCCACTCTTCACCTTCCTCCATTTAACCCTATACCTCCTGTTGTAAACCCTCCACTTGTTAACCCTCCATTGTTCCCACAACCTCCTATCATAGCAAGATGGTATGCTCCCTTAATCCCTCCTTTACCTTTAGTTGTTCTACCACAGGATTACCAGTCCAAGATTCCTCTATATGATGCTAGTAGTTCAACTACTACTCAACAAAATGTGGACAAAATGAATGACTACTTTGACAGACAAGAAATAGATGATGAAACTATTAAACTTAGAATGTTTGCTCAAAGCCTAGGGGGAGAAGTAAGAAAATGGTTCAGAGGCTTAACCCCTAACAGTATAAATGGCCTCCCTGCTTTCCATAAACTATTCTTAAACAAATGGGAAGTAAAGAGAAATCCTCTTCAAATCCTATCAGAATACAATGACCTTAAAAGAAATACTAGAGAGAGTGTCCAATATTATTGCACTAGATTCAATAGTGTTTACAATGCACTCCCTACCCACATGAAATTTCCACAAGGCCTAGCCTTAGTGAAATTTCCTGAAGGATTTGACCCAGACATGTGTTATCAACTAAGAGAAAGAGATTCCCTAGCCTTAGAGGACATGCAAAGAGGAGTGATAAGTGTAGAGGCTTACCTAAATGCCAGAAGGGCTAGATTGAAAACTAAGAAAAAGGTTACCTACAAAGATGAAGTTAGACCCTCCACATCAGATACTAAAATCGATAGCCTAGTTAGGACAATGGAGAGGATGATGGAGAGAATAAACATGAGTGATAGAGCTTATCCTAGAGAAAACCAAATAGTTCCTCAAAACAGGAATCAAAATCAGAACCAAAACCAAAACTTTAGAAGGAATCCCCCTCAAATTAGACAAAGAGGCCCTGATCAGCAAATTAGGCCTCCTTTCCAAGAAAAATATGTTGATGAAGATAAGGGAGTGATTGAATAAATAGAGGAAAATCACATAAATCTGATGGGAGTAAACAATGAGGATATTGTTTTCCTCACTCAGGAAGAACAAGACATATTTACACCTTATGAAGAAGAAAGCCTAGAATCATAAGACTACAAACAAGGCTTTGAAAATGCCATAATGGAAGTGCATAGACAATATGACCTCAGGAGCAAGAAAAACCAAGACCCTCCCAAATGAAAAACCTCTGAAATTTCTGCTAGGAATAATCCTGAAAACAGTTCTAAAAAGACAACAAAAAATAATAACATAGCGGATGAAAGTTCTGATAGAAACAAAAATAAAAACAACCACCCTAATACCAAACATAGTGGTTGTTAGCCCCCTATGAAATTCTTGACAAGCAAGCAGGGGGCTAGATATTTTTGGAGCCTTCAAGGAATGCATTTTCCCAAAAACTCATCATCCTTGAAGTCCCTCCATGCTTGCCTTATACAAATTTCCTATGATGATTCCCCATCCCCAAAAAGAGGCCTACTATTACCTCTCATACCCCTGCAAGTTACCTCAGTTTACCCCCTTTTCTCCCATTGTCAAAGTCCCCTCTCTTCCCTTTATTTCCACCACTAATCTCTTAAATATTCCCTAAATCCCCTTTAGACTTCACCATCACCCTTTGTTTCCTCAGTTTCCCCCTCCGTCGCCCTATTGTTATCCTCCTCGGGCTTTAAAATGCATTAAAAATGGATAAAATTGATATATTCCGCATATCAGGCCTCAGCCCCTTCCCCGCTAAGCCCCCACACCTCTTCTTCCACGTGATCCAGCGCTAGAACCACCCGCCAGCACAGGAAGGCGCCAATCTCCAACGCATATCCGGGATATTCCTAGCCACCGATCCAAACAGAAACCACTGTTAGACCCATTCATCACCAATCAATCGCATCCTAGCCGTTCTTTTCCCACTATATCAACGGTCTAGAATGCACCTGCCCTTGTGGTCCTCGCCGCGCAATAGCCATAAAAAAACCTGGTTTCTTTCACATCGCTTATGCGCAGTGGGTGGTTTTCCCCGAGCACCCAGCGATTCCATTCAGTGCTCGACACCTGTCTCCTGTACGACGAAAAACCGCCCACCCCCCGCGCGTTATCCTTCAGTCCAAGTCTCGCAGCGGAATTTACAACAACCGTAAGATCCTAAGTGCCTCATCCAACGGTCATCGCGCACCGAAGCAACGCGCGAGTTAAACCATCTCCGCCATACCCCTGGCCCACTGTCTATCACCCCAGATGTGTTTTCCTTCGTAGATATCCTTTAAGATCAGACGATCCAGATTCGTTTTCTCGCTGTTGAATATTCCGCCACCGCCCGGTTCTTCCATGTCAACTCCACGTGCATTCATCGTACAATCGCCCGTTCCATTACATATATAGGTTCTTTTTCGTGTTCTCTAAGGTTTTCATTCGTATTTTATTCCGCAGACCACCAACCTCCACCAGAGTGTCCTTTCACCATTTCTCTGCAGTTTTTCCTCCATCTCATCATCTGCACGGCCATTTTCATCGTCCTCACTGCATTTCGCCTCCCCATTCATGATTTCCTTAACTCGTTTGTGTGTTTTGCAGGGTTATCAGAGGTGGAAAACTGCCATGGTTCATATGTACCATTTTAATGGCGAGCTGCGCAAACATAATTGAATCTGGGAACTGGTACTACCATGAAATTGTCAAAGAAAGTGGCTGACAGGACTTGCATTAAAGAAGAGCATTGTTCAAACCCGACGAATCCTTCCGATGCCATTAAAGCCCAGATTTTGCAAATCGAGACATTTATGAGTGGTAAAGAGTATTAGCACAGAGGTTAGGGAGCTTTTGTGAACATCAGAAAGGATATTGAGCCCTAATCTAGTGTCTCAAAGGCAAGGAACCCGAATCAAAGATCCCATGGATCAGCCAAGGGTACGACCCACAGAAAGTAAGGCATGTCAGGTTTTCAAATCAACAGAATTCTTTTTCCTGAGCACAGACATGATACACCCTGTTGTTTCAATATAAGTTTTGTCCAGGAGAAGTTTTTCCCGCCCCACAGTAGTCCTATTCTATCAGAGCATTTGATTTACAGCATGGAAGATCACTACATCATTTATTTTCCCTTTTTCATTCACCATAAGTACAACAGAGCAGCACAGCCAAAGTACACCAGAGACATACCAGGAGTAAATGGAAAAGATCATCTTGCACCAAAGAATGGTAGGAATTGAATGCACAAGATTTAAACAGAATGGGCTTCAGCTCTCTTTTCTTTCAAAATGCTTTAATACTGCATTTAGTTTCTCACCTACCTCCTCAACTCATCTCACTGCTATAAATCTCATGAGAAAATACTGTAAAAGGTGGTTGGTCGGTTGTTGTTGATCAGTTATCAGAGAATTGTAAGCAGTTTCCTGTAAGACATAGTCTCTGTGTAAAGTTGTAATATAGGCTGTGGAGGATGATTTCAGGCTGAGTATCCAACTATTGGCAATGTTGTACTCGATTGGTGTTGTTTCTTGATATGACAAGCACATTTCTTTGGATCCTGATCTAGAGAAGCGGTGATGTTTTCTCTTTCTCTGTATTTGTGATTGACTTGCTTTCATTTCATTTCATTTCTTTTGGCACGCATCAGAAGTTTGGCATAGGATTTACCCTTGTTAGGTACCCTATGTTGCTGCTCTCCCTGCCTTCAATTTTTTCTACTAAATGTATTGTCTAAGAGTTGATTTCAGTTGATTTAACCAGTGTAGTGGATGTTATTGCCTGCTCTCTGATGTATGAATTAAATGGATTCATTCTTATATGTTCTTGTTAGGATTTAGCTGGAAGATCTGGGAACACTGGGGATTAGAGTTAGCCCTATCCACTAGGATCCTTTTGCGACCAGCTTTCCTTTCCAAGTTCCCTTGTGCTGCCTCTGGTTATGTCCAAGCAGGTCTGGAGTTAAATGACCTCTGACCTGATCTATAGGCATGATTGGATGGTTCTCCCTCATTCACCTTCGATCCTGAGTGTTCCACTCCATACCACGTTACCATATTTAAGATCCAATGTTTTAGATGACTAGCCCAACTGAAAGCATGTCTATTGATTAGCAAGTAAATCCTTTCCTGACTCCATTGCCCAATGGTCTTGAATGCTCCCTGGAATACTTCACCTATACCCTTTTTCCTCTTTGCTTGTCCTTGTCTTACATTGAAACCTTCTTTCCTGATGACCAGCAACCAAACAAAAAATCAAACAAACAAACCCTATGCATATAACTAGTCTAATATCTTCACATTTGAGCTTCAAAGTCATATACCTTTGACAATCATAGAGAGATCCCTCTCTGGACCTAGGAGGGCTAGATCCTTAGGTCTGAAAGTGGTTCTATGTTGTCTCATCTTTTGGTCTTGCCAACCTGGCCAAAACATGGGAACCCCAACATAATGGCGACTCCACTGGGGACTTGAGTGCATTACATCTTAAACACTTTTAGGCATTCAAAACCTAGAATCTCTGGTCAGGGTGGTAGTAAAACACTTACACTTACATTCCATTTACCTCTTGTGTGTTTTACCCCATACTCTTAGACAGAGTCTGGAAAGGGCCAGGTAGCCTCCGGATCTCATCGTCTTTTTAGAGGTGACATATCTGGTAAATGCCCTCCCAGTCAATCTCTGGTTAGAGTCTGTAGTGTTCTTGATATATCCTCGAAAGGGGACACCTCATAAGCACTGTGGTGGACAGTGTACCCCCCTAGAAACACCCTAAACCTTCCACCTGGCGACTCCATAGCTCCTAAACGTTTAAAAGACTCCACTGGTGATCAGTAGGCCTGCTGATTAACTTGTTTTCACATAAGACTCCACTGGGAGACCATCCTTTGAAACAACATCGACCACAATAGAAGTAACTAGTAGGGTTAAGCTGCTTGGCTGGAAAATAACATTATGGCTTACAGAACCATTCATACGAGAGCTTATCCCAACCCAAACCCACCTGAAATAATTGATAACCCTGAAAGTTTCCTCAAGAGATCACCTACAATTAGAAGATCAACTATTTCTAGTCACATTCATAGAGCTAGCTCTGCACCAGAAGAACTTATAGCTCTATCACATTTTCACCCTGACCTAGACCTTCAAAATATATTACCTAGAGCTAGGTCATTCAGTGTCCTAGACTAGCCAGACATCAGGGACAGAGAATCCCCTCCATCTATGCCTCCTAACGTTCACTTCATTCAAAACTTGGGGCTCTACCACCCTAGATCTGCTTAACAAACTTCTGCTGGTCCTAACATTCTTGTCATCTATATACTAGCTGCTCAAGTTAACCCTTTACCTCATCAGAATATCATCATGGCAGCCTGGTATGCACCCATAGTCTTACCTCAGCCTCTAGTACCCTTACCAAACGAGTATCAATCAAAGATCCCACACTTCACTGCCAAAGAGTCCATCACATCTCAGCAACATGAGATAAAATAGAAGATTCTTTTGACTACATGGAAATAGATGATGAGACAGTCAAAATGAGAATTTTTGCCCAGAGTTTAGGAGGTGATGTAAAGAAATGGTTTAAGATCCTACCTCCTAACAGTCTCCAAGACCTTCCTGCTTTATATCATATATTTGTCAACAAATGGGAAACTAGGGAAAAACCTCGCCAACTCCTAGTAGAATACATGAGCCTTAAAAGAGATGTAGGAGAGAGTGTCCATGATTACACAACAAGATTTAACAGCATTTACAATTCCCTCCCTCCACATATGAAACCTCCACAAGGCATGGCCCTAGAAAAATACCCTGAAGGCTTTGATGCTGACATGGCCTATGAGCTTAGGGACAAAGAGTACAACACATTGGAGGACATGCAGAAAGGAACAGTGAATATAGAGGCTAACCTGATTGAGAAGAGAGCAAGACTGAGAGCTAAGAAAAGGGTAACATATAGAGATGACAATGTAGCCTCCACATCTGATCAAAATTATGACAGTCTATCTAAAAATGTTGATAAGCTGCGACAAATGATGGAGAAAATGGTTGTCACGGTCAGTAACCAAAATAGGAACCAAAACCAAAACCAAAACTTTAGAAGGAACAACAATGCTCCCAACAGACAAAAATAATCAGATCAACAAGTTATTCCCCCATTCCAAAACTTTCTGGATGAAGACGAGGGAATTATAAAGGAGTCTGAAGGGAATACAATAAACATGTTTGAAACAGAGGACTCAATCCTCAACTGTGACTCAGAGGAGGATCAGCCCTCACCCTCTTGTTGGGATGAGGAGTGGTTTGAATCTGAAAATTACAGATTAGGATTTGAAAATGCCATGTTGCAGGTCAGAGAGAAATATGAACTTAGGAGAAAAAGGAACCAAGAAAATTCCAAAACCAAGACTCCTGAGGTTACCATCAAGAAAAGACCTGATAAAACTTCTAAAGTAACTGCTGAAAGTAACAAGTCAGCAGCTGAAAGTTCTGAGAAAAATAAGGAAAAAGACAACCAAAACACTGAAAGACAAGGTAAACCAACTAGCAGTACTAGCACTACAGTTAGTACTCCTGATAAAACTGTCACGAACACTGTACATAGTGATAAATCACAAACTGATGCAACCGCTAAGGCAGTGGCTAACAAAACAGAGTCGAAAATTCCAAAGAGTCAGTCCACTTTCAATCTGGAAAGTGAGATTGCAAAGATTAAAATATCTGTCCCACTCTCTGAGCTAGCCACTCAGGATGTACATAAAGGCCAAATTTTGAAAGCATTAAATTTAGGTCAGAACGGTGACACGGTAAATTTGAGTGATGATCAGCCCGCCCTCCTGTTTGGTCCAAAGATAGAAGGGAAGTTTCAGGAAGGGGTAGTTCCACCTTTCTATATCAGTCTCAACATTCATGACAAGATCTTGCACAATGCAATGCATGACTCTGGAGCATCACACAACTTAATGCCTAAGGTAGTGATGAAAAGACTAGGCCTAGAGATAACTAGACCCTACAAAGATCTATATTCATTTGACTCTAGCAGGGTAAAATGACTAGGCCTCATCAAAGATTTATGTGTGAGTTTGACCCAGATCCCAGCTGAATGTATGGTCATGGAGGTTGTAGTGGTAGACGTGCCACCTAAGTATGGCATGCTATTGTCAAGATCATGGGGAGCCAAGCTGCAAGGAACAATGCAGATGGATGGTTCATATGCCACTATCCCTATATTTGGCCAACCTAGAAGACTGTATAGGAAGGCACAGATAAAATTCCTAGTCAGTAGCCCTGAAAAACCAGAAAATTCACCATTATACTCTGTACACACAGACCTAGATTCTTTCATTATTTATAATGACCCATCCTTAGGAGAACCAACATTAGAAAACAGAAATACAAACAAATAACATAGAGCCCATGGACTTTAACATAATGGCTACCCTAGAAGAACACGATGAAGAAAACCATGGGCAGGGTACTGAAAACGAAACTCTGAGTGAACCAGAAACAGAAGCAGAACGTAAATAGAAAGACATCCAACTCTCTGAATTCCACACATGTCATGAAGAACAAAGCAACCCGCAGCCTAGTGCTGACCCGATAACGCAACATAATGGCGAACCCCTGTGGGAAATGAATTTCGATGGGTCCTGTACTAGAAGAACTGCTGGAGCAGGGGTGTGGGTACGTAACAATGAGAGTGACTACGCAGAAAGCCATGCTGTTAATTTGTGTTTCAAATGTACGAATAATATTGCAGAGTATGAGGCTCTTATCCTGGGTTTGAATCTGTTGAAGAAGTTAGGAGCCCGCAGGATTGTTGTGCAAGGAGACTCATAGTTAGTCATAAAACAGGTGAATGGTGAATACACGGAAAAACACCCCAGGTTAAGAGCATACTGGAATGACACTCTGGATTTATTGAAGACGTTTGTTGAATACGAATTAGTGTTCATTCCTAGGGGTCAAAACATCATTGCAGATGGATTAGCTTGCCTAGCTAGTTCATATCCCGAAGCCCCCAGTGACCAACAGATCATCATTCAGACCAAATTCAGACCTGCAATGCCAGACAATGAAAAATATTGGCAGGTTTTTGAAGGAGATAAGCATATTTAAGATTTCCTGGTAGGCAGAAATGAGTTTGAATTTTCTGATTTAGACTCCAAATCTGACAGTAGCTGCCTAGGTGAAGATTCCTCAGATGAGGAAGAAACACCCTGTAACATAGCAATAAACCTTTTTACTGAAGAAACTGGAAATTCAACCACAAGATGTGAAAACGCATGTAGTGAAGAAATAGAGGTGCTGCAGGCCAAAGATAAGAATATACCCAGAGGCCTGGCACCCTTAGAGGACCTATTTGACTTCGATGATGTAGCAAAAAATCCCACCATAGAACATGCAGACTCCGATGTGGAAGAATGCAACATAGGCACTAAAGATAAGCCCAAAATGATTAAACTGGCTAAGTCTTTGCCTGCAGACATGAAGAGGAAATACATTGACCTGTTTAAGGAATTCATTGATGTGTTTGCCTGGAGTTACGAAGACTTAAAGGCCTATGACACAAACATCATTCAGCATAAAATACCGTTGAAATAAAATCAGAAGCCCTTTAGACAAAAACTTCGTAGAATCAATCCAAAACAGTTGCATGCAGTTGAAAAAGAGATTAAGAAGATGTACGAAGCGGGCATAATAGTTCCTGTGAGGTTCTCTGACTGGGTATCAAACTTAGTGGTTGTGAGAAAGAAAACAGGGGAGGTCAGGTTATGCATAGACTTCAGAAATCTGACTAGAGCCTCACTTAAAGACAACTATCCTTTGCCCAGAATGGAACATATCCTGCAAAAGGTGGTGTGCTCTAAGAGGATATCCCTGTTAGATGGCTTTTCAGGATATAATCAAGTGTTAGTACTCCCAGAAGGTCAACTCAAAATAGCTTTTACTGCTCCATGGGGTACCTTTATGTATGTAAACATGCCTTTTGGTCCGATGAATGCCGGTGCGACCTTCCAAAGAGCAATGGACATAGCTTTTTCAGATGAGATAGGACACTTCATTGTTATTTATTTAGATGACATAACAGTCTACTCCAAGGTTGATGAAGAACACCTAAAACATTTGAGGAAAGTATTTGAAAAATGTAGAAGGTTTGGTCTGTCATTGAATCCCAAGAAAACTGTGTTTGGGTTGCAAGAAGGAAAACTTCTTGGCCATATTATATCTGAGAAAGGGATTAGGATAGACCCACAGAGAGTTGAGGGGATACTACAAATCACCCACCCAAGAAACATCAAAGAGTTACAGTCCTTCATTGGGAAAATCAACTTTCTTAGGAGATTTATCCCCAACCTAGCTGAACACCTTAGGAATATGACTAACATGCTGAAGAAAGGTGTAGGAGTTAAATGGACTGTCGGAGCTAAACAATCTTTTGAATCAGTGAAACTTGCACTCACCCAGGCTCCTGTTCTGATTAGTCCTGATTTCTCAAAGGATTTCCTGATTTTTTCATTTGCCTCTGAGCATACAATAGCTGTTGTCTTGCTGCAGAAAAACATAGAGGGAATGGAACAGCCAATTTCCTTTTTCAGCAAAGCCTTGAGGGATGCACCCTTTAAATACAACATAATGGAAAAACAGGCCTACGCTCTGATTAAGGCCTTAAAAGACTTTAGGGTGTACATTTTTCATTCTCACACCATAGCTTATGTGCCTAACACAGTTGTCAAAGATATATTGTCCCAAGATCCTGATGGGAAAAGGGGAAAATGGATTGCTACAATTTTGGAGTACGACCTTGAGATAAAACCCACCAAACTGATCAAAGGCCAAGGCCTGGCTCGATTAATGGCTGAATATAATTTACAAGTCCTCGACATAAACATGGTGAATGCCTTAGATGAGCAAGAAGGATTGCCCAATCTCACTGTTGAGGAGGAGTTTCAGAACTCTCCTTGGTATTCTGATATCCTTTATGTGCTCACCAACCTCAATGCTCCACTTGAATTGTCAAAGACTAAGGCCAGATTCCTAAAGCTAAAAGCCAGAAACTACTGCATTCTGAATGAAAATTTATACTGGAAAAATCAAAATGGCCTATTGCTTAAATGTTTGCCTGAAACTGAAGTTGAAAGGATTAAACAAGAATTCCATGCTGGGGAATGTGGAGGCCACCTAAGTTGGAAAGCCACTGCAAACAAAATAATCAGGGCTGGATATTATTGGCCCACACTCTTCAATGATATCCATAAAATGGTAATTTCCTACCACAAGTGCCAAATTTTTTAGGGCAAAATAAAACTCCTTCCCCTCTCCCTACAACCCATCACTGTTGAAGGTCCTTTTATGAAATGGGGCCTAGATTTTATAGGAGAAATTCATCCTGCTTCTTCTGCACAACACAAATGGATTATAACAGCCACAGAATACTTCACTAAGTGGATAGAGGCCATACCTACTAGGAATGCCACAGATTCAGTCATCATTAGGTTCCTAGAAGGTCATATCCTCTCTCAGTTTGGCTGCCCAAGGAAAATAATCACCGATAATGCTGCTGCTTTTGGATCCAAAAAAATGGTTGATTTCTGTCACAGGTATGGAATAGCACTCGGTCATTCAACTACCTATTACCCACAAGGTAATGGCCTAGCTGAATCATCAAACAAGAGCCTGGTGATCATCATCAAAAATATGTTGGAAGAGAACAAGAAGTCATGGCACAACAAGTTGGTGCATGCTTTATGGGCTGTGTTAGCCCCCCTATGAAATTCTTGACGAGCAAGCTGGGGGCTAGATTTTTCTGGAGCCTCCAAGGGATGCCTTTCCCTTGAAAACCCATCCTCCTTGGAGTCTCTTTGTGCTAGGCCTAATATACATTCTCTCTGCTGATCCATTCCTCAAAAGGGACCTTGTTTATCCCTATATCCTACAAACTTCCCCATCTCAACCTCTGTTTTCCCTTTGTCAAAATCCTCTCATCCTTATGCTTAAATGCCGCGAAACCCCCTTAAAATCCTTTCCCTACCCCTATTTCGGCCTTTCCTACCCTTCATTGCTCTATCGTTACCCCTGGCTGGCCCAAAATTGCATTGAAAATGAGTAAAAATACATACATTTCACATATGAGGCCTTAGCCCCTTCCCCATTAACCTCCGCACCTTTTTTCATAAGACCCGACGTCGTGACCTAGGTTTTTTTTTCCTTGCGGGGGTTTTTCTCTGGCCGTAGAGTCAAACCATGGAGCCCCCGCAGTTGACTCCTCGGGATATGGGACGACCCGATCGAACGGTTTTTATTCACTACGGGGGGTCGCTCCAAAATTCCCGTGCCCGTACACCATGGCCCCCCGCAGTTAATCTCCGCCGTCCGTTAAACATCGGATCCAATGGCGCGGTGCTCACCTGAAACAGTGGTCCCCATCCTGCCTACGCAGTTTCAGAAAACCTGTCGGTAAATTCCGCACCACCATCTGCGAGTTAGTGGTTTTCTTCCATCACCCAGATCTTCCATTCAGTAATCACTGTGTGTCCTCTGTACGAACCTGAAACCGCTTTCATTTCGCGCGCTATTGTTTGGGTGATAGACGGGTAGTGGAATAAATGACGGCCGTCGGATCTTGGAGCCCTCATCCAACAGCGCTTGTTCATCGAACCTGCGCACTGCTTAACGCCCGATCATCGTACCCGTTGGCCCACCGTTTGCCGTTCTCAGCCGTCGATCTCCACCCCGATGGACGGCCCAGGTTCGTTTGTCTTCCGTTGACCATTCCTCGTCACCCCGCCTTGCCACGTCACCTCCACGTGTCCTTGTCGTACGCCCGCATGTCTCACTGCATATATTTGTTTCCGAAGTCATTTTTACGTGGTTTTCCCATGCAAACTGTCTTCGCTGCGCATCCGCCTCCCATGTTTCATCGCTTCACTGCGTTTTTTCTCCATGTCTCCGCCTGCACGTCCATTTCATCCATCCACATCACTTGCCACCCTCGTCCATGGATTTCTTCAAAGTTTTTGTGTTCTTGCAGGGTTTCCAAAGGGTGAAGGACCACCATTATTCTACATGGCAAAGCTATCCAGACAGTATTAAATCCAAGAGCTGGTACTACCACGAGAAAGTCAAAGAAAGAGGATAACATGATTTGCTTTAAAGAACAGGATTCAAAACTCTGTGGAAAACCTTTCAGCGCTATTAAAAGCCTGAACTACCCTATCAGAAGCAAAATGAAAATGGTAGAGTCATTCAACAGAGAAAAAGGGAGGTTAAGGCACGCTAACGAAGATCCAGAGCCTTAAATCAATGTTTTCAAAGGAAGAGCAGCAGATCACAGATCCCGAGGATAAAATCAAAGGATCCTGAGCGCAGGAAAAGGGTAATATCAGGGTTTTCGTCAGCAGAATGTTTTTCTTTATCAGGTACAAGGCACCCATAATGTCTTATTTACACACCTTGTCCCTGAAAATATTTCCACCAGACAACAGTTCAAAACCACCGTAGCATTTATGTGACAGACCTTCCTAGCATTTTATTTCATTTTTGTTCAAATCATCCAGGAGTACTTCAGCCAAAAGATGTCAAGACAAAATCTGGAGCAGATCATTCTCTCACAAGGAAGGTGACAAAGATTAAATATACAACATGTCAAGCAGAATGGGTTTCGACCCTGCATTCATTGTTATGTTTAATGAGACATTTAATTTTCACCTACTCCTTCAGTCGATCTTAGGTTCACCCTTTGCTATAAAGCACAGAAGGAAACATTGTAACGGTTGTTGATGAGATATCAGTGAAATGCAAGTATTCTCCTATTGAGATAAGTTCTCTGTGTATATTGTAAGATAGGCTGAGATTTGATGTACTCAGACTGAATGTTCAAGCTGTGGGCAATGTTGTACTTGATTGGTTTTGTTTTTAATATGACAAGCACATTTCTTTGGATCCTGATCTAAAGTAGCTGGTGATGTTTCCTCTTTCTCTGTACTTGTGATTGACTTGCTCTTATTTCATGTTTCATTCATTTCATTTCTACTGGCTTGCATCATAAGTTTGGCATAGGATTCACCCTTGTTAGGTGCCCTATGTTGCTGCTCTCCCAGCCCTTTATGTTTTCTGCTTAAATGTGTATCTAAATATTGATTTCAATTGATTTAACCAGTGTAGTGGATGATATTGCCTGCTCTCTGATGTATGAATTGATGAAGTCCATGTTTAGATGTTCTTGGTAGGATTTTGTTGGAAGGTTTGGGAACACTGGGGATTAGTGTTAGCCCTGTCCACTAGGATCTTTGCACGACCAGCTAGCCTTTCTAAGATCCCTTGTAATTGCCTTTGATTTTGTCCAAGCAGGCCTGGAGTTAAATGACCTCTGACCTGATCTATAGACAGAATTAGATGGTTCTCCCCCTTTCATTTTCAGTCCTTAATGTTCCATTCCATCTTCTAGCCTTTAAGATCCAGATGATTTAGATGACTTGCCCAACTGAAAGCTTTCACATTGAACACAAGTAAACCCTTTCTTGAATCCATTGCCCAATGGCCTTGATGTTCTCTGAGTTATCTACCTTTGCCTAGCTTCCCTTTGGCTCATCCTTGTCTCGTATTAGACATTTCTTTCCTGATTCCCAACAACCAAACTCAATCAAAGAAACAAACCTTGAGCCCCATAACTAGCCTAACATTGAAACATTGAGCCTCAAAGACATATGCTTTGGCAAATATAGAGAGATCCCTCTCTGGACCTAGGAGGGCTAGATCCTAAGGTCTGAAAGTGGTTCTGATTTTGTCTCATCTTTTGGTCTTGCCAATCTGGCCAAAACATGGGAACCCCAACATAATGGCGACTCCGCTAGGGACGAATCTAAGAGTCCAGAACTGCTAATATTTGGTCTATTTCCCATTATCGTCACCAACATAATGGCAACTCTGCTAGGGAAGAGACCACTTTTCCTTTAGATTGGCTTTCAATTGCTGATGGTGGACAGCAGCCTGCTCCAAACAGTCAAATTCATCCACCTGGTGACTCCACACTCCCTATGATCCAAAGACCAAATGACTCCACTGGTGAAGGACACTGAACTGGTTGAGGAGAAGCAGTAGCCTTCTTTGCAAAAACATGAATCCAAACATGGACAGAGATGCAAAGTATGATGCTTTGTGCGATCAATTAATTGAATTAACAGAAACGTTTGGTGAAATGCTAAAGATGCACATGGCTAATATGAATACAGATGATGACTATTTCGAGCAGCCTATGCATCTTTCAGAGCAAGAACAAACTCAAGACCGAGAAGACGAGCAAGACATGTATGATGTTCAAGAATCTATAGAAGATGAGGAGGTTAGTGATCAGGAACTTCCTGATTTCTTACCTATGCCTTGTGTTATGCTGACCAAAGAACATCAGGACCTATTAGCAAAGGCTGATAAGGAAAGCTGCCTTGAGGAAGCAGACGACTACATAGAAGAGGTAGAATCTGGTGTGGAAGATGAGGCTCAAGAAAGCATCCAGCCCCCAAATCAGCTAATACAAGAGAAAGAGGACTGTTGTGCTTCTGTCCATGATGAAATGGAAACCCCTCTTTTGACAGAAGAAGAGTTTGAGCAGATATTAAATCAGCAGTCCACCTCCGAGGCCTTCTATAGAACACATGTTCCTGCTCAGTCATTATTTGAGTTTGATGATTCAGATTTAGAGGACTCCTCTGTGGATCAGAGTAAAGGAAGATCTGCTGAGAATCCATTTCATCTGATTAGTAACACTACTTACATTCCTGATTATCCCATCTTTGATCTATCTAATGATGATGTTTCCCAAATAGAAGTAGATTTTGATGAGCCATCATTAACAGATTTGTGGGAGGAAAATCAGTTCCATCAACTCCAGAGGAGTGGTGAAACTAGTCAACATATCTATGATACTGATGGGGAGAGCTATGACAGTATAATAGTAGAAGAAGATTCTCTAAGTCTTCATTCTGCTTCACCACAGATCATCAGTAACAGTTTTCACATGATTGGAGGCCAGCAGCCTTTCTTTTCAGAAGATGAGGAGGAAAGCAAAGAAGAGATTCCGGAGCAGGATGTAAGCAAGGAGCCTTCTCTTGAAGAAGAGAAAGCAATGGGCCAAAACCTTGCTCCAGAATACACTGATATTTTCATAGAGCTCAACCCACCAGATCATAATATATCAGAGCTCCAGGAGGACACAGCCGCAGTCTATGATGAGTCCTCCAGTTCAGAAAGTGAAGTAGATGAAGGAGTTTCTCTTGCTCAAGAGAATCTCGTTCTCGATCCAGTGGAAGAAGAGGAAATCCTGGTTAAAGCCTACCTGCCAGATATTCATAGCCAGGTATTATTTCATGATCCTTATGCACATTTCCTGCAGACATTTGGAGAAGGATCAATAGTCTTCTTGAGCAGCATGTTGCAAATAGAAAGAAAATCTTTCAAAGCTGTCGTTATTGAACAAACGGAGTGTGAGTTGCTCTGCCTATCCAGCCTGCTCAAGGAGTTGAGCAAGAAAGACCAGTCATGGGATCACTTGAAGGACTGGTTGCATTGGAAGACAATGTTTGTAATCTAGACTGTAAATATTACATTTAGAGTAGGGTAGGTAGGAAAAGCTCAATAAAGCTCAATGTGTGAGCATGTAGTTAGTTGTTTTTAATTTATGCAAAGTCCAGCAGGTCAGACAGTCTAATCCTGACTTGGCTGTTTTTAAATTTCCTGTCTTATAATGTAGGTGAAGGAACCTGCTGGACAGTTTAATCCCAGCAGGTATTAGATTAGGTAGAGAAATGGATGAGGCCAACAGTCTAATCTGGACTCATGGAGAAGTAAGGGTAGATCTGGAGTAGGTTTGTTTTTTCTTTCAAAATAAAATAATGTAAAGGGTCTGCTAGTTCAAATGAACCCAAGGGAAAATTGTAGAGTTGTAGTTTGGGTAGGTAGATTGGTTGGGAAATATTTCTGCTGGTGTTTCAATCTTATGGTGGCAGCTAAAATCAAAGAAGAAATATGGCTTATGACAGCAGGCATCTGGCCTACTCCAAAGATCATCTCTGGTTTCTTGACTCCTCCAAGGAGCAGCCATCCCCATGTGGAGCCACTGTTAGCCCCCCTATGAAATTCTTGACGAGCAAGCTGGGGGCTAGATTGTTCTGGAGCCTCCAAGGGATGCCTTTCCCTTGAAAACCCATCCTCCTTGGAGTCTCTTTGTGCTAGGCCTAATATACATCCTCTCTACTAATCCATTCCTCAAAAGGGGCCTTGTTTATCCCTATATCCTGCAAACTTCTCCATCTCAACCTCTGTTTTCCCTTTGTCAAAATCCCCCCGTCCTTATGCTTAAATGTCACGAAACCCCCTTAAAATCCTTTCCTACCCTTCATTGCTCTATCCTTAACCCTGGCTAGCCCCAAATTGCATTGAAAATGGGTAAAAATACATACATTTCACATATGAGGCCTTAGCCCCTTCCCCATTAGCCTCCGCACCTTTTTCCATAAGACTCGGCGCCGTGACCTAGGTTTTTTTTTTCCTTGCGGGGGTTTCTCTCTATCCGTAGAGTCAAACCATGGATCCCCCGCAGTTTACTCCTTGGGATATGGGACGACTTGATCGAACGGTTGTTATTCACTACGGGGGGTCGCTCCAAAATTCCCGTGCCCGTACACCTTGGCCCCCCGCAGTTAATCTCCGCCGTCTGTTAAACATCGAATCCAACGGTGTGGTGCTCACCCGAAATAGTGGTCCCCATCCCACCTGCACAGTTTCAGAAAACCTGCCGGTAAATTCCGCACCACCATCTGCGAGTTAGCGGTTTTCTTCCATCACCCAGCGATTCCATTCAGTAATCGCCGCGTGTCCTTTGTACGAACCTGAAACCGCTTTCATTTCGCGCGCTATTGTTTGGGTGATAGACGGGTAGCAGAATAAATGATGGTCGTCGGAGCTTGGAGCCCTCATCCAACGACGCTCGTTCATCGAACCTGCGCACTGCTTAACGCCTGATCATCGTACCCGTTGGCCCACCGTCTGTCGTTCTCAACCATCGATCTCCACCCCGATGGACGGCCTAGGTTCGTTTGTCTTCCGTTGATTGTTCCTCGTCACCCCACCTCGCCACGTCACCTCCACGTGTCCTTGTCATACGCCCGCATGTCTCACTGCATATATTTGTTTCCGAAGTCATTTTTACGTGGTTGTCCCATGCAAATTGTCTTCGTTGCGCATCTGCCTCCCATGTTTCATCGCTTCACTGCGTTTTTTCGCCATGTCTCCGCCTGCACGTCCGTTTCATCCATCCACATCATCTGCCACCCTCGTCCATGGATTTCTTCACAGTTTTTGTGTTCTTGCAGGGTTTCCAAAGGGTGAAGGACCGCCATGATTCTACATGGCAAATCTGTCAAGACAGTATTAAATCCAAGAGCTGGTACTACCACGAGAAAGTCAAAGAAATTGGCTGACAGGATTCGCTTTAAAGAACAGGATTCAAAAATCGGTGGAAAACCTTTCAGTGCTATTAAAAGCCCGAGCTACCCTGTCAGAAGAAAAATGAAAATGGTAGAGTCATTCAACAGAGCAAAAGGGAGGTTAAGGCACGCTAACGAAGATCCAGAGCCTTAAATCAGTGTTTTCAAAGGAAGAGCAGCAGATCACAGATCCCGAGGATAAAATCAAAGGATCCTGAGCACAGGCAAAGGGTAATATCAGGGTTTCGTCAGCAGAATGTTTTTCTTTATTAGGTACAGGGCACCCATACTGTCTTATTTACACACCTTGTCCCTGAAAATATTTCCACTAGACAACAGTTCAAAACCACCGTAGCATTTATGTGACAGACCTTCCTAGCAGTTTATTTCATTTTTGTTCAAATCTCCAGGAGTACTTCAGCCAAAAGATTTCAAGACCAAATCTAGAGCAGATCATTCTCTCACAAGGAAGGTGACAGAGATTAAATATACAACATGTCAAACAGAATGGGTTTCGGCCCTGCATTCATTGTTATGTTTAATGATACATTTAATTTTCACCTACTCCTTCAGTCGATCTTAGGTTCACCCTTTGCTATAAAGCATAGAAGGAAACATTGTAATGGTTGTTGATGAGATATCAGTGAAATGCAAGTATTCTCCTCTTGAGATAAGTTCTCTGTGTATATTGTAAGATAGGCTAAGATTTGATGTACTCAGACTGAATGTTCAAGCTGTGGGAAATGTTGTACCTGATTGGTTTTCTTTTTAATATGACAAGCACATTTCTTTGGATCCTGATCTAAAGAAGTTGGTGATGTTTCCTCTTTCTTTGTACTTGTGATTGACTTGCTCTTATTTCATGTTTCATTTCATTTCATTTCTACTGGCTTGCATCAGAAGTTTGGCATAGGATTCACCCTTGTTAGGTGCCCTATGTTGCTGCTCTCCCAGCCCTTTATGTTTTCTGCTTAAATGTGTATCTAAATATTGATTTCAATTGATTTAACCAGTGTAGTGGATGATATTGCCTGCTCTCTGATGTATGAATTGATGAAGTCCATGTTTAGATGTTCTTGGTAGGATTTAGCTGGAAGGTTTGGGAACACTGGGGATTAGTGTTAGCCCTGTCCACTAGGATCTTTGCACGACCAGCTAGCCTTTCTAAGATCCCTTGTAATTGCCTCTGATTTTTTCCAAGAAGGCCTGGAGTTAAATGACCTCTGACCTGATCTATAGACAGAATTAGATGGTTATCCCCCTTTCATTTTCAGTCCTTAATGTTCCATTCCATATTCTATCCTTTAAGATCCAGATGATTTAGATGACTTTCCCAACTGAAATCTTGCACATTGAACACAAGTAAACACTTTCTTGACTCCATTGCCCAATGGCCTTGATGTTCTCTGAGTTATCTACCTTTGCCTAGCTTCCCTTTGGCTCATCCTTGTCTCGTATTGGACATTTCTTTCCTGATTCCCAACAACCAAACTCAATCAAACAAACAAACCCTGAGCCCCATAACTAGCCTAACATTGAAACATTGAGCCTCAAAGACATATGCTTTGGAAAATATAGAGAAATCCCACTCTGGACCTAGGAGGGCTAGATCCTAAGGTCTGAAAGTGGTTCTGATGTTGTCTCATCTTTTGGTCTTGCCAATCTGGCCAAAACATGGGAACCCCAACAGGCTGACAGGCTTACAACTAAGAAATCCATTGGCATGTCACCTTTTCAGCTTGCTTATGGTATAGAAGCAGTATTTCCCACCAGCCTTGGGATACCAGTGATCAAGCTAGTTCAAGAGGTACAGACAGAAGAAGACAGCATGGTAAGGAGAGTGAATGAAAAAATCCATCTTCAGCAAAAAAGGGAGCTGGTTTACAACAGAGCCATCAAAGTCCAGGAAAATATAAAGAAGTTGTTTGACAAGAGAACCAAAGCTGCTGATTTCAAAATTGGATACAAAGTTCTGAGGTGGGACTCAAGGAGAGAAGATAAAGGTAAACACGGCAAGTTCGACAGTTTGTGGCAAGGTCCATACATCATTCAGGCCACTGTGGGTCCAAATGCATTTTTTCTACAGGAATTAGATGGTACAGAGCTGTTTGGGGCCCTGTCAATGGCAGGATGCTCAAACACTACTTCTGCTGATTTTCATTTCCAGTTTCATTTCCATTTTACATACTGTTGCAGTCTTTCATTTTCAAGAAAAAGGAGAAAATGTTTCAAAAACAGGGAGAAAAGAGAGGTTCAGACATGCTCAAAACATGAACCTTTAATGTGAAAAAGACAGGCCCTGATAAGCCCGTGCATTTTCCCGAGTAAGGGCATACTCCAGACCAAGTAGACGAGCAAGAAATATATGATGCTCTTGGTCTGGAGTTTGCTCTTGCTCAGAAAAATTCTCAAGATGAGGCTCACGAAGATATCCCGCCTCAAGATCATTCCATACAGGAAGCAAAGAAGCTGGTCCTAACATGCCCAAAATCTGGACCAGCAAGGAAGAAAGAAGAATCAGCTCTAACACGCCTAAAACCAGAGCTGGAATAAAAAAGAAGTGACTCTAACAAGCTCAAAACTTGAGTCACAAAAAGAAAGAAGGATACTTCAAATTCGTATTTCAAGCCTCCTTAGTTTGTTTTCAATTTTCTGCAATTTTCTGTCCATGTGCAACTCTCTTTATGCCTTGGACTCACATCAAGTCAGACAGTCTAATCCTGGCTTGGCTGTCTTTCAATTTCTGTCTTAGAATATAGAGAAGAAGTCTGCTGGATAGTTTAATCCCAGCAGATATTAGATTAGGTAGAGAAATATATGAGACCAACAGTCTAATCTGGTCTCATGGAGCAATAGGGGTAGATTTAGAATAGGTTTATTTTCTGTTTGCAAAATAAAAATGATGTGAAGGGTCTGCTAGCTCAAATGCACCCTAGAAGAAGGAAAAATGCTAGGATTGTAGTGTAGGTAGGTAGCTTTGTTGGGAAAGGTGTTTCTGCTGATATAATGTTTTCATATTGTGGCAGCTGATCTAAAGAAAGACAGGGATGTGCCAAGCAGCAGGCACCTGGCCTACACCAAAGATCATCTGCTGGATTCTTGACTCCTTCAAGAAGAAGCCATCCCCATGTGGAGCCACTGTTAGCCCCCTATGAAATTCTTTAAAAGCAAGCAGGGGGCTAGATAGTTTTGGAGCCTTCAAGGAATGAATTTTCCTGAAAACTCATCATCCTTGAAGTCCCTCCATGCTTGCCTTATACAAATTTCCTATGTTGATTCCCCATCCCCAAAAAGAGGCCTACTGTTACCTCTCATACCCCTGCAAGTTACCACAGTTTACCCCCTTTTCTCCCTTTGTCAAAGTCCCCTCTCTTCCCTTTATTTCCACCACTAATCTATTAAATCTTCCCTAAATCCCCTTTATACTTCACCATCACCCTTTGTTTCCTCAGTTTCCCCCTCCTTCACCCTATCGTTACCCTCCTCGGGCTTTAAAATGCATTAAAAATGCATAAAATTGATATATTCCACATATCAGGCCTCAGCCCCTTCCCCGCTAAGCCCCCACACCTCTTCTTCCACATGATCTAGTGCTAGAACCACCCGCCAGCACAGGAAGGCGCCAATCTCCAACGCATATATGGGATATTCCTAGCCGTCAATCCAAACAAAATAGACGACGATCGCCGCCCCCATAGCAACCACTGTTAGACCCATTCATCGCCAATCATCGCATCCTAGCCATTCTTTTCCCGCCAGATCGACGGTCCAGAATGCACCTGCCCTTGTGGTCCCCGCCGCGCAATAGCCATAGAACAACCTGGTTTCTTTCACACCGCTTATGCGCAGTGGGTGGTTTTCCCCAAGCACCCAGCGATTCCATTCAGCGCTCGACACTTGTCTCCTGTACGACGACAAAACCACCCACCCCCTGCGTGTTATCTTTCGGTCCAAGTCTCGCAGCGGAATTTACACCAATTGTCAAATCCTGAGCGCCTCATCCAACGGTCATCGTGCACCGAAGCTGCGCATGAGTTAAACCATCTCCACCATACCCCTGGCCCACTGTCTATCACCCCAGAAGTGTTTTCTACCGTAGATCTCCTTTAAGATAGGACAGTCCATTTTTGTTTGCCCGCTGTTGAATATTCTGCCACCGCCTGGTTCCGCCATGTCAGCCCCACGTGCATTCATCATACAATCACCCGTTCCATTACATATATAGGTTATTTTTCGTGTTCCCTAAGGTTTTCATTCGTATTTTATTTCACAGACCGCCAACCTCCACCAGAGCGTCCTTTCACCATTTCTCTGTAGTTTTTCCTCCATCTCATCATCTGCACGGCCATTTTCATCGTCCTCACTGCATTCTGCCTCCCCATTCATGATTTCCTTAACTCGTTTGTGTGTTTTGCAGGGTTATCAGAGGTGGAAAACCACCATGGTTCATGTGTACCATTTTAATGGTGAGCTGCACAGACAGAATTGAATCTGGGAACTGGTACTACCATGAAATTGTCAAAGAAAGTGGCTGATAGGACTTGCATTAAAGAAGAGTAGTGTTCAAACCCGGCGAATCCTTCTGACGCCATTAAAGCCTAGATTTTGCAGATCGAGACATTTATGAGTGGTAAAGAGTATTAGCACAGAGGTTAGGGAGCTTTTGTGAACATCAGAAAGGATCTTGAGCCCTAATCCAGTGTTTCAAAGGCAAGGAACCCGAATCAAAGACCCCATGGATCAGCCAAGGGTATGACCCACAGAAAGTAAGGCATGTCAGGTTTTCAAATCAGAAAAATGCTTTCTCCTGAGCACAGACATGATACACCCTGTTGTTTCAATATAAGTTGTGTCCAGGAGAAGTTTTTCCCTCCCCACAGTAGTCCTATTCTATCAGAGCATTTGATTTACAGCATGGAAGACCACTGCATCATTTATTTTCCCTTTTTCATTCACCATAAGTACAACAGAGCAGCGCAGCCAAAGTACACCAGAGACATACCAGGTGTAAATGGAAAAGATCATCTTGCACCAAAGAATGGCAGGAATTGAATGCACAAGATTTAAACAGAATGGGCTTCGGCTCTCTTTTCTTTCAAAATGCTTTAATATTTCATTTAGTTTCTCACCTACCTCCTCAACTCATCTCACAGCTATAAAGCTCATGAGAAAATACTGTAAAAGGTGGTTGGTCGGTTGTTCTTGATCAGCTGTTGTTGATTAGTTATCAGAGAATTGTAAGCAGTTTCCTGTAATACATAGTCTCTGTGTAAAGTTGTAAGATAGGCTGTGGAGGATGATTTCAGGCTGAGTATCCAGCTATTGGCAATGTTGTACTCGATTGGTGTTGTTTCTTAATATGACAAGCACATTTCTTTGGATCCTGATCTAAAGTAGCGGTGATGTTTTCTCTTTCTCTGTATTTGTGATTGACTTGCTTTCATTTCATTTCATTTCTTCTGGCACGCATCAGAAGTTTGGCATAGGATTTACCCTTGTTAGGTACCCTATGTTGCTGCTCTCCCTGCCTTCAATGTTTTCTACTAAATGTATTGTCTAAGAGTTGATTTCAGTTGATTTAACCAGTGTAGTGGATGTTATTGCCTGCTCTCTGATGTATGAATTAAATGGATTCGTTCTTAGATGTTCTTGCTAGGATTTAGCTGGAAGATCTGGGAACACTGGGGATTAGAGTTAGCCCTATCCACTAGGATCCTTATGCAACTAGCTTGCCTTTCCAAGTTCCCTTGTGTTGCCTCTGGTTATGTCCAAGCAGGTCTGGAGTTAAATGACCTTTGACCTGATCTATAGACATGATTGGATGGTTCTCCCTCATTCACCTTCAATCCTGAGTGTTCCACTCCATACCACGTTACCATATTTAAGATCCAATGTTTTAGATGACTAGCCCAACTGAAAGCCTACCTATTGATTAGAAAGTAAATCCTTTCCTGACTCCATTGCCCAATGGTCTTGAATGCTCCCTGGAATACTTCACCTCTGCCCTTTTTCCTCTTTGCTCATCCTTTTCTTACATTGAAACCTTCTTTCCTGATGACCAGCAACCAAAAAAACAATCAAACAAAAAAACCCTGTGCATATAACTAGTCTAATATCTTCACATTTGAGCTTCAAAGTCATATACCTTTGACAATCATGGAGAGATCCCTCTTTGGACCTAGGAGGGCTAGATCCTTAGGTCTGAAAGTGGTTCTATGTTGTCTCATCTTTTGGTCTTGCCAACCTGGCCAAAACATGGGAACCCCAACAATGGTGACCAAAGAAACACTAGAAACTCAGCTATTGCTCCTAGTAAAACTGTTTTAACTGTTGTTCATAATAAAAACCAACAAGCTGAATTTGCTGAGAAAAAAGTGGCTAAAAAGGCTGATCTAAACATTTTTGAAACTAAGACACCCTTCAGTATAGAGAATGAAATTTCCAAGATTAAAATATCTATCCCTCTTACTGAACTAGTCACACAAGATGTATATAAATCCCAACTTTTGAGAGATTTAAACATAGGAGAAAACATTGATTTTGTTAATCTGAATGATGACAAACCTAAGCTTGTGTTTGGACCAGAAGTGGAAGGGAAATTTCAAGAAGGAGGTGTTCCTCTCTTTATGTCAGTCTAAACATCCATGACAAAATTTTTTACAATGCAATGTTAGACTCTGGTGCCTCACACAACCTAATTCCCAAAGTGGTGATGGAAAAACTAGGCCTTGAGATAACTAGAACTTACAAAGATTTATACTCTTTTGATTCCAGTAGAGTTAAATGTCTAGGCCTAATCAAAGATTTATGTGTTAACTTAGCAAAAATACCAACCAAGAGCCTAGTAATGGATATTGTAGTGGCTGATATACCACCTGAATATGGGATGATCCTTTCAAGATCATGGGGTGCTAAAATCCAAGGTACCCTACAAATGGATATGACTTATGCAACCATCCCTGTGTTTAGTCAACCAAGGAGGCTATATAGGGAAACATACAGGAAATATATGGTTAGCAGTCAAGAAAAACCATATAACTCCCCTCTTTATTCTATTCATAAAGACCTTGATTCATTTATCCTTTACAATGATGAAAATATTAATGAAAAAGTAACAGAAAATGAGCAAGCAACAATAGAAAAAGAGGAAAAGGAGGAAGAACAGTCAAAACAGTTTTCTAACCAAGAAAATTACAGCAAACACAATGAAAATCATGAGCAACAAAGCAACCATCAACATAGGGCTGACCATGAAGAACAAATAAAAAACACTCAACATAGTGTAGACCCTAAGGAACAACATGGTGAACAAAACAGTGGCAGCCACTATAAACAGGACAATGAGGACAACAATGACTTTAATGAAAAATCTGAAATTGGACCTCTTTGGAGTATGAGTTTTGATGGTTCTTGTAGCAAAATTGGCTCAGGAACGGGCATATGGGTGCATAACACATAAAAAAATCATGCAAAAGGTCACTCATAGAAGCTAAGTTTTCAATGTACAAATAACATAGCTGAATATGAGGCCCTCCTCTTAGGACTACAATTACTAAAGAAACTAGGAGCTAAGAGGATAACTGTTCATGGAGATTCAAAATTTTTCATTAGACAAATAAATGGAGAATACACAACCAAGAATCCAAGATTAAAAGCCTATAGAGATGATGCTATTGACCTCTTGAAAGCATTCACAGAATATGAGCTTAACTTTGTCCCTAGAAACCAAAAAATTCTTGCCAATGGTTTAGCATTTGCTGCTAGTACATGTCAAAAACCTTATGAAAGCAAACAATACATGGTCCAAGTCAAATATAGACTAGCAATCCCTGATAATATCAAGTACTGGCAAGTTTTTGAAGGAGATAAATAGATAGAGGATTTCCTGCAGTCCAGAAATGGGTTTGAAATGCCAAATTCAGACTCAGAGTATGAAGAAGACTGCCCTACTGGGGAAGAATCTTACAAAGAAGAACCTTCTAACACTGCTGATATAAATTTGTTAACAAATGAACACATGCATAAAACATAATTGTGCACTTATATAGAGAAAGAAAACTTTGAAGTGTTGTAGTCTAATACTGATAACTTACCAAAGGGACTGGTTCCTCTAGAATAATTGTTTGACTTTAATGATGTTGCTAAAAAGCTAAAAATGGAACCAACTGAAAGTAAAATTGAAGAGTGCAAGATAGGCAATGAACAAAAACCCAAATTGATCAAACTGTCTAAAACACTGCCTGCTCATATAAAACAGAAATATCTTGAGATTTTTAGAGAAATTACTGATGTTTTTTCTTGGAGTTATGAATATCTAAAATCCTATGATACTGATATAATTCAGCATAAGATACCCCTCAAAGAAAACTAGAAGCCCTTTAAACAAAAATTGTGCAGAATAAACCCTGTGCAACTTCCCCTGGTTGAGAAAGAAATCAAGAAAATGTATGATGTTGGAATTATAGTCCCTCTGAGATACTCAGAATGGATTTCAAACCTTGTATCAGTAAGGAAGAAAACATGAGAAATAAGGTTGTGCATAGACTTTGGAAACCTAAACAAAGCCTCCTTAAAGGACAACTACCCTTTACCAAAAATGGATCACATCTTACAAAGGGTAGTGGGTTCTAAAAGAATTTCTTTGCTAGATGGCTTTTCTGGATACAATCAGGTGCTAGTACACCCAAATGATCAACACAAGACAACTTTCACTACACCTCAGGGCACTTTCATGTATGTGAAAATGCCTTTTGGGTTAATGAATGCTGGTGCCACCTTACAAAGAGCCATGGATATTGCTTTCTCAGAAGAGATAGGTTACTTTATTGTGATTTACCTTGATGACATCACAGTCTACTCTAAAACAGATAAAGAACACTTCGCTCACTTAAGAAAAGTCTTTGAAAAATGCAGAAGGTATGGTTTGTCTCTAAATCCCAAGAAAAAACTATTTGGCCTCCAAGAAGGAAAAATTCTAGGTGTTGAGATTCAACAAGATGATGAGCTTAGTGAAAAGAGTCGCCTTCACTAAGTGGGCCCGCAGGCTATTTTTGGCGCAAAGTCTATTTTTAGGCTATGTCTATTTTTAGACATGTCGATCATATTCTATGAGTTGTAGGATGCTATTTGTGGATGGTTGGTCAAGTTGGAAAAATAGATGGACTTCTATTTTTAGAAATACTGGGCAGAATCTATTTTTAGATTGCCAGTCTAAAAATAGATATGTCGAATATTATTAGCTCTTAATAATATTTGGACTATAAACATTATCTTATTCTCTTGGAGCACTTCAGTTAAGTGCACAGATGTGGCACAAGAGCCGAAAGAAGGAATTACGCTATTCCTGAGGGTTAAGTGGAGCTATTGCATGGACACTTCAATTAGAACTCATGTGACATAGTTTGTTGGAGTTATTGAGGTAGTTGGTGGAGTTGTGTTCGCCTCACTCACCTTATATACATGATGTTGGGTTGTATCTAGTCTAACTGATTGATACACTAGTGAGAGTGGTATGAATTAATTAATAATTAATTCACTAAATATTAACTCATTAATCAACTAAAAAATACATCAGTTAACTACAGTGCATGGATAGTTTCAGTGGAGACCAGTGGAGAGATAGGTGAAAGGGCAAGATGACTATCAGTTGTGACTATAGTAATGCATTGATTGCATCCAACATTCAGTAGAGATGCCAATGAGGATTGCGCAGTGCAAGCCAAGTGGATTCGAGTTCATTTAGAGCCATTCTTCAACAGGGGATTGCGCAGTAGAGGTAGGCTAGCAGGTGGCAGAGATCGGTGCATGGATTTACTAGATCAAGACCTGATTAGTGTGTAGCGATTGTATTGTACTGAGAGCTTGATATGATCAGCTTTGTATGAGGATTGTTACATGATCTCTATGACATATATTATATACAGATAGTTGGGGTTTTTAGCTTCAGGCTTTCCCGTAAAACAATTGTGTTAATGTGTGTGAATTTTTATGGTTTCATGTGTGCTTT
This sequence comes from Pinus albicaulis, assembly GCA_034641835.2. NCBI lineage: Eukaryota > Viridiplantae > Streptophyta > Pinopsida > Pinales > Pinaceae > Pinus > Pinus albicaulis. The sequence continues at coordinate 85,894,983 of CM076583.1, forward strand.
GCAATTGATTTAATTTCCACATGTGATGATCAATGGTGGAATAGATTCTGTATTGTGCATGAAGTTAAAATAGTGTGTGATTAGGAGAATCTTGTATATATAACATATTAGTTATATAATTTCTACATGGTATCGGAGCGATATTGATCAGAGCAATTGCAATTATTGAAGCGGTTGAGTTTTGTGCTGGTGGAATTCGAATTTGCTGCAGTGTTTTCTTGGTGTCGAAGTTGAGCATTCATTGAAATTTCTTTCAACGGATTGTGATTGGAGTATTGTTGAGCCCTAAAAGTGTCTTCTCCTTTGCCAAAATCCTCTTTATCTTATCATTCATTTTATCATTTATATACCTAAAAGATCAATAAGAATGATTAAATCACTTAAGGAATACATGTAATGACTAACTTCTTGTACTTTTGTGGTTTTGTTGTCTTAATGATTTTTGAGCAGTTTTAGCTACAGAATACAGTCATTCTGTAGCCAGATACACATTTTGTAGCAATTTTGGTGTTTGAACATATTACAGGTGTCATCTGAAGAAAAGGATTATATGGTTAAATTCTAAATCTTTCCTACATTGTTCCTTGTCATCCATGAAGGCCGAATCAAAATCTGGAGATGCTTGTGCACGTGGTCAAACCAAGAGTTCGAGAAGAATATTTCTATAAGGATAAGGACTCTTGATTTGCTTTCAGAAAATCACGAGTCCTATCAAAGAGTTTTAGTTTGATTTTGACTTTAGAAAACACCTGTGCCTACTTTTATTCAATTTCAGTTATGTAATTGCCTATAAATTTTAGCTCGGTCATACCGAGAAAACAAGTTAACTATTATTTGCCAAAACTGTGATACTCTGTTTCGAAGTATTTTTGATAATAAGAAGGAGCATAAATTTGATGCTGTGTTGATGACAAGCTTAAGGAGTTAAGGATTTTCATGCTAACTTGATAGCAGAGGGCCCTTGCTATCTAAGGAGGCTTCCATGTGCTTTCTAGATAAGTAACTTTTAATTCTGTGTTGTTGTATTTCTCACTTAGACAGCTTTCTGAGTTTGTATCTTCCAGTATCATGTCTTGCTTTTTTTTTCAGCTAACAGATCCTCATGATGTTATAATTAGTCCTTTCTTAAAAGTTTTCCAATATATCACTATTCATTGAATGGATTTCGTTGTGACATCTTGAGTTACGAGCACTTTAAGTTTCTATCATTTAGATTAAAATATTTTCATTATCCTACAACCACTCTTTTTCTTAAAATCTTTTCCAACATATCACTATTGACTGAATGAGATTTGGTTGTATGATTATCAAGTTAATTAGGTTGGATTGAAGATCCTCATATTGTTACAAGTAGTCTTCTCTCAAAATTGTCCTAATAAATCTCTAAATCACAGAAAGACCTAATTGTAATACTGTGGGTTACTTGTTGTGTAGAAGATCCTTATTTTTTTATATCAAGTCTCCTTCAATGAACTATTCCAATACATCTCTAACTAATGAATGAGACCTAGTTGTAACAAATTAAGAATTTTAAATGTTCATAGAGATCCTTAGCATATTGTGGCAATCTTGTTCTCAAGTTGTTCCAAAATATCACTAATATATGAATAGGATTGCATTACAATATTCTAAGTCACTGTCTGTTTTTAGGAAGATCCTCATCACATTGGAGTTCAATCTCTTCTACAAAATATTCCAACAAACTTCTACCCAAAGGATTAGGCTGAATTATAATGTCTTGAGTTACATTTCATGTTCATTTGCAAGATGGGACATCCACGGATTAGAATGCTCTGTTTTTCATCATTAGGAAAAAAATTACAATTACACTTTGTTGTGAGTTTAAGGTTCTCTTTTCTTTCCTTTTTGTCATAGATTTGATATCACCTTTTAAACATAGATTAGCATACTATAACCTAAACAAAACAAAACTCAAAAACATCAACAAAATATTGAAAACAATGAAATAAGAATAAGGATATTTAGGCATATATAGTGCAACTATACCTCATCAGTTTACAAGCCCTGGTCCATAATTTATGCTATCAATTCAGGACACTGAATTGACTAAACATTTTGGTGCCATTGCTAGGGAGGTATAACTAGGTAGCCTTATTTCCTATTTCCCGAAAATAATGATATGCGTAGAGAAAGAGTTTCTAAGGGTAGATTTGTAAGAGGCGGAAGTTTAATTCCCACAACTCCACTCACTCCACCTAGACCAAGAAGTAGCATACCTCCAACCGAAACTCACATTCCATACTATACTGGTCATAGGCTTCCAGAAGTCTCAAGATCAGATATCCCATCAGGAAGATCTCCCACTTCATCCACTGAAGAAATTCTAGAGGAAGAAGATCCAAGGACTCCTACAGAAGGGGTAACCTTTTTCACTTCCACAGGAGAATACATTCCAGCAGAAGAATTACAAATCCCTAGTGAAGAGGAAGAAGAGGACTATTTCTTCAATATACCCTTAATAGAAGAACCAGTAGAATAACTAGCTCTTCCAAATGAACCCTATATCAGTTCAGAAGAGTCTATCATGGCAGGAGAAGGGGAAGGAGAAGTATTTAATGGAGAACATACACTATTTTGAGGAGGTAGAGGAAGAGGAGGAGATAGAGGAAGAGGTAGAGGAAATGCAGAAGGAGGAAGAGGTAGAAGGGGAACTGGAAGTCCTTTTGGATTCCCTATAGTAGATGAAGAGACTAATGAAACTATGAAAAAAATCTCACCTTCTATTCTTCCAAACTTTCATGGACTGAAAAGTGAGGATCCTGAAACCTTCTTATTTGAATTTGAAGTTCTATGTAGAACCTCTGATTATCTACAAGATGCTCAGAAACTTAAATTGTTCCCTTCAACATTGAAAGGAACAGCATTAAAATGGTTTATGAGTTTAATCAATAGGTCTATTAGGACATGGGAAGACATGAGGAAAGCATTTCTAGATAGATACTTGGATTAATGTATACCAGTCAATCATAAGGAAGAAGTGTTCAAGATGATGCAAAAAGAGGATGAAAATCTAGAAAATTTGTTGGAAAGATTCAATTATAACATTAAGAGGGAAAAAATGGAAACCTTAGATCAAGAAATTTTGAAGGCTCTCTTGTTGAAAACAATTAGGGATGAATGGATAGATATCATTAATATGATGGGAAAAGGGGACATATCTCGGCTTCCATTACCTGATATAGTTGAGTTATGTATCAATCTTTCAAGAGGAAAATCTAAAACTCTAAAAGGACCAAGAGACCCTGCTCTTGCAAGGGCAAGTAAATCTGCAGCTAGAACAGTAAGTAGGGCAGAAATAGGTAATATGCTTGATGAATTCAAATCTGACATTCTAGGGAGTCTTAGTGTAAATAGACACCCTTAAGTTACAAAACAAGAAAAAAGTTGAAACTGATGCCTTAACAATCTTTTGTCCTAAATTTAGGAAGAAGCATGCCTTGAGAGAGTGTCCTTTAAATGAAAAAGTAATAGAGACTTGTGCAATTTGTTCAGAAAAACATGAGACCAAGAGTTTTCCTTGACTCCCTAGTCTTAAGGAAGTATTTCAAGAAGAAACACCCACAAATTTCACAGAATCTCTTAACTTTGTCTCTAGAAGACCTTGGCAGGGACCTTAGACACAAGGGTTTAATAATCAAATGAACAATCAACCCCCACCAAATTGGAACTCTTGGCAACAGCCTTGGCCCCAATTCCAAAATCAATCTCAACCTTGGGCACAAGGAACACAAAATCCATATGGAAGTTTCTCCCATTATCAATATCCACCTTCTTATCCCTCATATCCAACATATTCAAACTTCCCCCCACAACAAAATCCTCAACAGAGTCCACAACATCAGAACCAAAATCAAAATCAAACACTTCCATTACCATTTCCTCAAAAAGCAAATCAATTTCCTGCCCAGCCTATACCAAACCCCAACAACAAAAAGCCTCAGAATACATATATGATAGAAGGTAAACAATTTCCAACCTATTTGATTACTTCTTTAGACCTTAATAATGTTAAGCTTAGGTCTGGAAGAATACTTGAAAAGAAGAAACCTTCTGTAATTATACAAGAGAAAAACAATTCTGAGGAAGATTCTCTACGGGTAAATAAAAGTCTTGAGGAAAGCACATCTTTTCAAGACCAAAGCATTGAAAAATCAAAACAGAAAGAGGCAATAGTTTCAACTCCTATATAGATCAGCCATCAACATCTACTTCTACGCCTCTTTTTCCAAAAAGATTACAAATTGATAGGGGTGTAGAGAAACAAATTATAATGATGCCTAACTATGATTTCCTAGATGAATTAAGGAATGTTTGTATTAAGATTCCATTATTACAAGCTATCAAGGAAATCCCAATCTTTGCAAAAACAAGAAGGGAGTTGAGTATGAAAAAAACAGGAAAAAGAATGAAAGAGACAAAGAAAATACAACTGGTAGGAAAAAAAGCAGATATAATGATGGGTAAAATTTCCATTCCAAATTATCTAGACCCAGGAAATCCAGTTGTCAGAATACACATCAATGGAATTGAAATCCAGAACACACTCATTGATTTAGGAGCAGCAATCAACATCATGAGTAGGAAAATCATGGAAAAACTAAAACTTCCTAATCTTATTTTTACACCCACACTGCTACAATTAGAAGATAGGTATGTGATCAAACCAGATGGGATAATAGAAGACATTACAGTGTCCTAAGATTCTTGGGAGTATCATGTGGATTTCATGATCCTAACTCCTAAAAATGATCTAGGAGGACATCCTATTATATTAGGAAGACCTTGGTTAGCTACAGCTAATGCTTTCATTAGTTGTAGATCTGGTGATATGTACATCTCTGATGGAAGTTAAACCAAGAAATTTACTTGTATCCTCCAGCTAGAACAATCACAGAATTAGATGATACTCAATGGATTGATGATGAAGAAGATATACTACCTCTCTTCACTATTTCAGAAATTAGTGAAGATAGTCAAATTCTGAATACTTTGGAAAATTATGAATCTTCTTTAGAATTTAAATATGAACAATTTCAAGAAGAATCTAACATTGAATTCTTATCATCAAGACAGATGTCTCTCTATTCCATGGAAGAATTTGGTAACTCTGCAATTGAAATATTCCCAGGAAAGACCTTAAACATAAACAAAAACCTAGAGAAGTTTCAACAAGAAAAGCTAGTCAAAACATTACAGAGACACTCTTCTGCATATGCTTGGGAGTACACTGACATGAAAGGGATAAATCCTAAGACTTGCACTCATCATATCTATATAGAGGAAAATTTTAAACCAATCAGACTGTTGGTGTCCCGTGTTTTGACAGTTTGGCAAATCAAAAGACAAGGCAACATCAGAACCAATCTTTAGAGTTCCAGGATCTAGTCCTCCTGTTCTCAGAGAGGGATCTCTCAAATATTTGTTTGCAAAGGTTTATCTTGTTTGCTTTGGTTATGGATTTTAGACTAGTTATTACGTGCAGATGTTTGTTTGGTTGGGTTGAGTTGATATAGCAGAATATGAAAAGATCTAGGAAAGATAGACATAAAGAAGAAATATCAGGTTCATTGGGCAATGGAGTCAAAATAAGACCATGACAAACTCTTCAAGGGATATGGGATATCAAAGGGCAAATCTAACCTGGCCATAGGATCCTTTGTTTTGGGATGAGATGGACATTAATGATTTTGGAAAAAGAAATTTAATTCTCAACAAAGGGAACTTGAGAAACATGACTTATCAATAAAGAGATATTTGATAGACAGGGCTAACCATAAATTCTACAAACATTCTTTAAGAAAATAATGATTTCAAGACAACTTCTAAAATGAAATCTAAGATTCGGGGAACACCCTATTTCCTCAAAGATCTTATTTTAGAGGATTTAGAAAACATAAAAGATTCACTGATAGTTGCATTCATAGAAGAGGGAACACCTAAATAACATCTGTGTTTGCAACTATAAAGACCTTCAAAACAACTGTTTAAGCAGGGGAAAAGGATAAGATCAAAACCGACCTCTTTGGTTAACTTAAGACAATGGTACTTCGAAGGGAGATTTCAATAACGGCTTTCAAGTGATGGCAGACAAGCAGGGAGAACCATAACATGTTGAAACCAACTATTTGAGCTATCAAAGAAATAAACGAGCATGAAGACTAAAGAGAAGTTTTAAAGCCTCTAAAATACTTCAGCAGAAGAAAACATAAAACAGTGAAGGGTGAACAGGTCTAAGGTGCTTCCAGGAGTCATTTCTTAGCCTAAAACTTTCAGCCTACTATAGTAAGAAATTATGAAACATAATGAAAACAAGGAAAAACATTCAATAGTTCAGAGCACTTCACCAACAGTCAAGCTCATGGATCCAATGATAGAGCCTTCTCAGGAACAGACATGCAACGACATCATCAAGACATCCAAGACTCCAAATTATTTTCAACTTCAACAGACTCGTATATTTATTTCAGAGAGTTTCGATATTTACAACTTGTGATCAAACAGCAACCAACCTTCTCATCTTATGCAGAAGTACTTATAGGAAGATGAGGAGGTGAGAACTAACAAAAATATCTCGTGAACCATTAATACAAATTAAATGACTTCTCGGTCTCTTGAGGGGTTCGATGGAGAAGTGTACAGGTGGATCACTGTATTAATGTTTTACAATTAATATCAAAGCTCGACGGGAGCTTTATTTGATTTTGAGGCTCTATGTTCCGTCCGGAGCAACTCTGCAGCTTTTTAATATTACACTCCTTTGGCAGAATTAACTTCTTGGTAGCGTTGGAGGCAGATATTCCGTGAATCAATAACTTCGGCCTCTGTTTGAAAGGTTTGAGGCAACAGGTGGCTCTTTGTAGTAGTTGAGGAATTAATTCGCCTCAGTTGAAGCGGTGGAAACCTTTCTGTCATCAAAACATTTATGATTTTCTTTTAAACTGTGTTTCAGATTGGGGATTAGGCTTTTAATAACTATCTTAGTCGTAATCCCCACAAAAAATGTCTTCAACCTTCTTCTGCTGTGCTCTGTCTTCAAACTGATACTCAACTGTTTTTGAATTAAAACAGTGTCTTGTCGATGTGCAGGCCACACTGGGATTTTCGGCATTAATGCTCATGAAACATTGACGAATCATTGAATCCAACTGCGCGAATGGTTCTCTTTAACAGGTCGAAGGCGCAGGAAACGTCTTTCTAGACCCTCGGCTTTCTTTCATTATACAATGGAAAACCATTAAAACACCTGCAAAACACAAAAATAGTTAAGAAATCCTGCGGAAATAGGTTTAAACTGCTTCAGATGGCGGGGGAGGAGCGTAGCCGTCGGATGAAGGCAACCAACGGTGGAGATTTGTGTAGACGAGGCGAAAAAAGGAGAGCGGGGAGATGAACAAGTCGGAGTAGTTTTGGACCGTCCGATCTGGACACGTGGACGGTCCAGATTTAATTGAAGGGTCTCAATCGGAGGTGGCAGAAAAGGGGACGCGATTGAAAATTTCAGCGTGATTGAAAAATTCCAATTGGAACATTTCGATTGGGAGATAACCGTCCGATCTACAGATCAGATCGACGGCCTATATCCTTTGTTTTCTTACACCGGCGGGACCCTTATACTTCGTAAGAAACCCATAAATTTCAATAAAAAGTAAGGTTTTGAGTGAAATGGGTGGAATATATATATGATAGGCTGACGCCTGATTGCGGGGCCACTGGGTGTATGGAGTACCATGGGCCCGTGCTTTATATAACTAGGGCCAATCGTAATCGAAACATTCGGGCCCGGTCTTTTGATCAACCCATTTTAAATTCTCCGATCGCGATTGCGCGATCGGTCTTTTTGATCAACCCATTTTATTTAAACACGTGATTTTGGCATTTTTTAAAATAAACTTTGGAATAATGGGTTTTCAAGTTTTACAAAGAAAAATGTTGATCAGAAAGGGATTTTTCAATAGTTTAGCGCCCGATTGCGGGCTTATGGGGCAGATGAAATGATAATACGATCTGCGGTTTAGGACAAAGGGGCTGATCGCAATCGATATTTTGAAATGGCTCACAAACATGCACACTTGAATCTTTTCGATTCGATTAGCGCTTCGTGGGTTTGGCGCTTGGTTTTTATGATGAGGGCGTATTGGGGAAGTGGTTTGGAAACTCAGGCCAAGGGACTTAAACCTTTAATAAAGAAATGGGTTTTTTACACAAATTTTTCAATGAATTTCAAAGGTTTCTTGAGGGTTTCGACAAAGTTCGAAAGAAGTTTGGAACTCTGCAAAGACAATTTTATATGAACAGAGGGTGAGGAAAAATGGAGAACAAAGGAAAATGATGAAAATATGAAGGTTAGTCTCTGAGAGGAAAAAGGGGAAAAATGATGGTTTCTTCAGCAGTTTCTTACAGGAAATCAGCAGAATTAAAATAGGGAAAGTGATGAAGATTTTGGACAGAGGCATGAGGCCTACAAGGAGTCTTCAAGAGCCAACAATTTTTAGTGATAAAATTTGTTCCTTGGAGGCTCAAAAAATATCTTAGCCGCCGTTTGGTATAACAAAATATTATAGGTGGCTAACAGTGGCTCCACTTGGGGATGGTGCCTTCTTGAAGGCATCAAGAATTCAGACTTGATTTCTGGGAGGCTGATCAGTTGCCTCATCCATTGGGCTTTCCTTCTGTGATTGAATGATCTTTTTCTAAAAACATATTTGGTAGCCATGAAAACAATGGAGCTTTATCAACCAGCTTGCTACCTACCCAATCCTACAGATCTAGCATTTTTTCTTCATCAGAGTGCACTTGGATTGGAAAACTCTTAACAACATTTTATTCTTTTGAAAGCATAAAAAACTAATCTAATTCCACTCCTTATTTCTCCCTGAACTCAGATTAAACAGTTGAGTTCAGATGTTTCTCTACCTAATCTACTGTCTGTTGGGATTAAACTGTCCAACAGACTTTCATTCTCTAAATTCTAAAGCAAAAATTTAAAAACAGCCAAGTCAAGATTAAGCAGTTTGACTTGCTATGATCTATGGTATAAGAACAAGCTGCAAATATATTATTATTTGCAGAAAATTAAATCAAAATGGAAGGCTTAAGATCTGAAAGTTTCTTATTATGGCCTTCTTTTTCTTTACAGCTCTGTTTTTAATTTTGTTTTGAGCTGTCTCTTTCTTGATATCTGATTCAGATTTTGGGCAAATAAGAACCAGTTTTTCTCTTTTATGAATCGGAAAAAATAAAACAGTTTTGAGTCATCTCTCTTTGGGAAACTTAGGTTCAGATTTTGAGTTTGTTTGAACCTTTCTTTTCTAGCCTAATCTATCTACTGATAAGCCAAGTTTAAACAATTTGGCAAATCAAATTCACTACCCTATCAGCAGAAAATTGAAAGCTAATTAGTCAAGATTAAACAGTTTGACTAACTAGAAGTGTGTTTTACGGGAGTGGCATTTAAGCTTGCACACTTTCAGATTTGTTTCTTTTTTGGTATGGGGCTATACCTTTCTTGTTTTGACAACCTGCCCTCTTTTCCTTTTTCCTATTGTTTTTTGTATTTTTGAAGTTTTATAACTTTTGAATGCAATGGTTAGACTATGATATTTACAATGGAGACAAAAATGCTTTGAAACTTAAGACTCTTGGTAGAAGTAATGCTTGAGCATCCTGCCATTGACAGGACCTCCATATAAGTCTTCTCCATTCAATTCTTTTAAGAAAAATGTATTATGACCCTTCCCAGCATGAATAATATATGGCCCTTTCCACAAGTTCTCAAACTTGCCATGTTTCCCCTTCTCTTCCCTCCGTGAATCCCACTTAAGAACAACACTTCCAACCTGGAAATTGTTTGCCTTAGTCCTCTTATCAAATTGCTTCTTCATATTTTCTTGGACTAACTGTGTTCTCTCATAAAATTCTTCTCTAGTCTGCTGCAAATGGATTGTTTGGTTGATCCTCCTCTGCATATCATTTTCCTCAACCTGTACTTCTTGAAGGAGTTTTATGACTGGAACTCCTAATGAGGTAGGAAAAATTGCATCCATGCCATAAAATAGCTGATAAGGGGACATATTTATTGATTTCTTTGTAGTTAGTCTATCAGCCCATAAGGCATGAACCAACTTACTGTGCCACGATTTTTGATTTTCTTCCAACAGTTTTTTAATGATATTGATGAGACTCTTGTTGGAGGATTCAGCTAATCCATTTCCTTGGGGGTAGTAAGCAGTGGAATGGCCCAAGGTTATATGGTATTTGTGACAGAAATCAACCATCTTTTTGGATTTGAAAGTAGCAGCATTGTCTGTTATGATTTTTCTGGGACAACCAAATCTGGATAGGATGTGGGTTTCAAGAAACTTGATAATGACAGAATCATTAGCATTCCTGGTAGGTATAGCTTCTATCCATTTGGTGAAGAATTCGGTGGCTGTGAGGATCCATTTATGTTGAGCTGAGGAAGATGGATGAATTTCTCCAATGAAGTCCAGCCCCGATTGTTGAAAGGGTGCCTCAACTCTGATAGGATGTAGGGGTAAGGGAAGGAGTTTTTTCTTGCCATCAAAGATTTGACACTTATGGAAAGACATGACGAGCTTCTGAGTATCTGGGAAAAGTGTAGGCCAATAGTAACCTGATCTGAGAATTTTGTTTGATGTGGCCTTCCAGTAGAGGTGTCCTCCACATTCACCATCATGTAGTTCATGCACGATCTTCCCTGCATCATCTTCAAGTAAACATTTAAGCAAAATTCCAACAGCGTTTTTCCAATATAACACTCCGTCTAAAATGCAAAAACTCAAAGCTTTTTGTTTCAAAAATCTAGCTTTAGTTTTAGACAGAGAAGGAGGAGTATTCAAATATAAAAGCACATAAACAATGTCAGCATACCAAGGGGAATTTAGGAAAGTTTCCTCAATAAAAGGGGCGTCAGATTCTTCCATTTCTTCCAACACATCCACCATATTTATGTCTAGTGCTTGGAAGTTGGACTCAGCCATAAGTTTTGCTAATCCTTGCCCTTTAACCAGTTTGGTGGGCCTAATTTCTAAGTCATATTCAAGAATAGTTGAAATCCATTTTCCCCTTTTACCATCAGGGTCTTGACTTAGAATATCCTTGACAACAGTATGCGGAACAAAAGCAATTATGTGAGAGTGTAATATGTAGACCCTAAAGTCTTTTAATGCTTTCACTAATGCTAAGGCTTGTTTTTCCATAATGTTATAATTGAGAGGAGCGTCTCTTAGGGCCCTACTAAAAAATGATATTGGTTTTTCTTGTCCGAGATCATTCTTTTGAAGCAAAACTGCAGCTATTGTATGTTCAGATGCAAAAGAAAAAACGTAAAAGTCTTTGGTAAAATCAGGACTAATCAGTACTGGTGCTTGGGTAAGAGCTTGTTTGACCAGTTCGAACGATTGTTTGGCTGGCAAAGTCCATTTTACACCCACATTTTTCTTAAGCATTTTTGTGATGTTTTTCAATAGCTCAGCAAGGTTGGGAATAAACCTTCTCAAAAAATTAATCTTTCCGATGAAAGATTGCAATTCTTTGAGGCTTCTAGGATGGCTAATTTGCAATATGCCATCTATCCTTGTAGGGTCTATTTTGATTCCCTCTTCTGAAATTATGTGACCAAGAATTTTCCCTTCTTGGAGTCCAAAGAGGGTCTTCTTGGGATTTAATGATAAGCCAAATTTCCTACATTTCTCAAAAACCTTCCTTAGGTGAATCAAATGTTCTTCATCAGTTTTTGAGAAAACAGTTATGTCATCAAGGTAGATAATTATAAAATAGCCAATATCTTCAGAGAAGGCTATGTCCATGGCCCTTTGGAAGGTGGCCCCTACGTTCATTAATCCAAAAGGCATTTTGACATACATAAAAGTTCCCCAAGGTGTGGTAAAAGCAGTTTTGATTTGATCACTTGGGAAAACTAACACCTGATTGTAACCCGAGAACCCATCTAATAGGGATATTCTTCTTGATCCAACTACCCTTTGAATTATATGGTCCATCTTAGGTAAAGGGTAGTTGTCTTTTAAAGAGGCTCTGTTTAAATTTCTGAAGTCAATACAGAGCCTGATCTCCCCAGTTTTCTTTCTAACAGAAACTAAGTTTGATACCCATTCCGAAAATCTAATGGGTACTATGATCCCAGCGTTGTACATTTTCTCAATTTTTGCCTTAACCGAAGGTAATAAAAGGGGATTTATTCTCCTTAGTTTTTGCTTAAAAGGCTTTTGATTTTCCTTCAAGGGAATTTTATGCTAGATGATGCTGGTATCATATGATTTCAAGTCTTTGTATTCCCAAGCAAACACATCCTTAAATTCTTTAAAAAGCTTTATGTACTGTGATTTTATGTGGGCTGGGAGGGTGTTGGATAGCTTGATCATCTTGGGTTCTGCGAGACTGCCTATGTTGTGTTCTTCTACATTTGTCTCCACAGGCTCCATTCTGGGTTCTTTAGCTACATTGTTGAGATCAAACAGGTGTTCTAAAGGTGTGAGACCTCTTGGGATTTTATCATTTTTGCATTGTAAGACTTCCAAGTCTTCTCGGTCTTCATTGTTCACTACCTCTGCTTCAAAAGGATTTTCGCAATGATTTATATCAGCAGGATATGTCATTTCAGCCTCTGGGATTTGTTCAATATACAAGCAGTTTTCTTCATGGCTAGCTTCTGGTGTTGGTATGCTGAAATCATTTTTTGATTTTAAGAAATTACCTATGTGTTTGTCAGATTCGAACACTTGCCAGTGATCTTCGTTATCAGGCACATCAGGTCTGTGTTTCACCTTTATACTGAGTTGTTCATTTATTTCAGGTACTTGGCAATTGCTGGCAGTGAAGGCAAGTTCATTTGCTAGATGATTCTGTGCTCTAGGGATAAAAATGAGTTCATATTTTTCGAAAGTTTTTAACAGGTCAAGGGCAGCATTTCGATATTCCCTAAGCTTTGTATTCTTGGCTGAGTATTCTCCTTTGATTTGTTTGATGATAAGCTCAGAATCCCCTAAAATGGATATCCTTTGGGCTTCTAATTCTTTAAGTAGTTGTAAGCCTAGGAGAAGTGCTTCATACTCGGCAATATTGTTAGTGCATGGGGAGTCTAATTTGTATGAAAAACTCTGATTTGTGTTTTGAATCCAGACACCTGCCCATGCACTAGTTTTATTACAGGATCCATCGAAATTTATTGTCCAAAGTATATTTGACTCATTCTCATTTTCTTGTCGCTGTTGATCGTCAACGTTTTGAAGTTTATTCAAGGTGAAATTTGGTGAGTCTATATTTTCTTTACATGGTTGAGTAATTTCATCTTCGTTATACAAGATAAATGAATCTAAACTTGATTGAATAGAATAGATCGGAGTGTTTTTTGGTTTGTCCATGTTACTCACCATATACTTCATGTGGGTTTCCCTGTATAGTCTTCTATTTTGGTTGAAAACAAGGATGGTGGCATAAGACATGTCCATTTGAAGGCTTCCCTGAAGTTTGGCTCCCCATGATCTTGATAAAAGCATGCCATACTTAGGGGGAATGTCAGCTACCACGATGTCCATCACTATATTCTTGGCAGGGATTTGAGCTAAGTTAACACATAAATCTTTGATTAAACCCAAACATTTGACTCTACTTGAGTCAAAGGAATACAAATCTTTGTAGGGTTTAGTAATTTCTAAGCCTAAGCTTTCCATTACTACTTTGGGCATTAGATTGTGTGAAGCTCCGGAATCTAACATGGCATTGTGTAGAATTTTATCGTGTATGCTCAAACTGACATAGAAGGGAGGAACTGGTCCTTCTTGATATTTTCCTTCAACTTCTGGGCCAAACAACAGCTCAGGTTTGTCGTCTGTCAAGTTTAAGGTATCAGTATCACTTCCTAAGTTTAAAGCTTTTAAAACTTGGTTTTTGTACACGTCTTGGGTTACTAGTTCAGCTAGGGGGATGGTAATCTTAATCTTGGCAATCTCCCCGTCAAGGCTGAAAGGAATAATTGACTTGTTGGTATTTACATCTGTTTTTTCAATTAAATTCCTTTCAGCAATTTTACTTTGCTGAACCTGGTTTGGGATAGTAGTTGGGATGGTTTTATTGGGACTACTAGCTGAAGTGCTAGGGGTACTTTTTTCAACATTTGGCTGGATTCCCTTGTCTTTGTTTGAGTCTGTTTTCTTGGCCGAAATGTTGGTTTTTTCTGCTATCTTTTTGGACTGGTTTTCCATGTTTTTCTTGACAGCAATGCTAGTATTCTTATCTTTTGAATTCTCTACACTTCCCTTGCTCCTAAGATCATACTGTTTGTGCACCTCCATGATTGCATTTTCAAAACCCAATATATAGTCATCAGAATCTTCATAGGTGTTTGTATTTTGATCATTTGAGAAGAAACCTTGTTCTTCCTCGGTGAGGAAAACCTCATCCCCACTGTCTGATCCAATCAAGTTTACATGTGATTCTTCCAATCTTTCCAACTCCCTGTCTTCCTCATATTGATCTACATAGTTCTGTTGAAAGGGAGGTCTGATTTGTTGGTCACTTTCTTTTTGCTTATCCTGATTGTTATCCTTTCTATAATTCTGATTTCTATTTCTATTTTGATTGTTTTGAAGTGCAGTCTGGCTTTGATTTGCTTGTGCTTTCTTAATTATGCTCATCTCTTTCATCATTTCTTCCAACATTCTCTCCATTTTTGAGCTTGAAGTAGAGGGAGGGGATTCCTCTCTGAAAGATACTCTCTTCTCATTTTTCATTCTTGCTCTCTTTTCTATTAATTTTACTTCCACGGAAAGGGCACCTCTTTGCATATCTTCCAAAGTTGCAAAAACTCTTTCTCTGAGTGAATATGTCATGTCTGGGTCAAACCCTTCAGGAAATTTGTTTAAAGCTGAGCCCTGAGGAGGTTTTAGTTCAGGGGAAATTGCGTTATACACGCTGTTAAATCTGGTACAATAAGCTTGTACACTTTCCCCAGGGTTCCTATGGAGATTGTTATAATCAGCCAGGACTTGGAGAGGATTTTTTCTCACTTCCCACTTATTTAAGAATGTTTGATGGAAGCCTTGGAGGTCATTTATACTACGGGGGGATAAACCTTTAAACCATTTTCTTACTTCTCCCCCTAAGCTCTGAGCAAACAGTCTGAGTTTGATAGAATCATCATCGATTTCATTCCGATCAAAATAGTCATTCATCTTATCCACATGTTGTGATGCAGTTGTAGCATTATTAGCATCATATAATGGAATTTTGGACTAATAGTCCTGTGGAAGATTGACTAGTGGTATATTAAGGGCTAAGGGAGCATACCATGCTGCCATGATATGTGGTGGGGGTGGATTAACAAGTGGTGGATTAACAAGGGGGGGGTTTGGCTGGAGTGGAGTGGTTTGAACAGTGGATGAATGGTGTACAGAAGTGGATGGAGCAGCAGCAGATTGCTGAGCTGATTTTGGATGAGAGACACCTAGGTTAAAAAGAAAATGTGGATCAGGAGGTGTTGATTCTCTATCAGGATATTCACTTGTTTCCGGGGATGAAAGTGAAGACTCAGGATTTATCTGAATTATATCATCAAATGACCTAGTTCTAAATGGGTTTACTAAGTCAACTTGTGATTGCTGTAGAGCTAAAAGATTTTCAGGAACTGAGTTAGCTCTCAAGGGTGATCTGAAAACAGTTGAAAATTTAACCTTAGGAGACTTCCAAAGGATGCTTTCTGGGTCATCAACTATCTCAGGTGGATCGGGGTTAGGATGGGCTCTAGTATAAGTCTTCCTTGAAGCCACTATGCCGTAATTTGAGATCTAAATGACAGGAAAAGTTCAACCAAGTATGAAAATCTTTGAGAGGTTAACTGATCTGTTTACACAAATTTTGATCTTACAATCCTCTAACTGGATTAGGAAACTGTATAATGGTAAGGGTTATTTCCAGTGGAGTCTTTAAGGTCTGCTCGGGATTATGGAGTCGCCAGGTGGAAGCGTTTTTAGCTCCTAAGGAGGTAAAAGGTTTTATGGTCCACCACCATGTTTATTATGAAGCCAAACTTGAAATATTTTGGGTTTTTCTGAGTTTATTTTGTTTTTATAGGTTAAGAGAGTGTTCTAAGTCTAATTTTGCACTTAGCTAAGGTGTTCAAACAAACAGAGTTGCTCTTATGGCTTGGTAACTGGTTCCTTCAAGGTTTGATAAGGATTTAAAGGAATCCTAAGGGTTACTTAGTTTGTCACTGATTCAAAGAGTCCTATCATGATTGCCATTATGTTAGGCAATGCTTGAAGAAAGTTACTTATGTTATACTGGACCTAAAGCTGAAGGAAAGGTTTCGCAAACCTCTAATTCTCAGCAGGTCCCACCGTGATCGCCATTATGTTGGTGGCGATGAGGTGGCTAATAATCACTGGATATTCTTAAAAATAAGGGATTTCTGAAGTCCTAAGGGGCATTAGGATTGTTATTGACTCAGATGTCCCACCGTGATCGCCATTATGTTGGTGTCTCGTGTTTTGATAGTTTGGCAAATCAAAAGACAAGGCAACATCAGAACCAATCTTTAGAGTTCCAGGATCTAGTCCTCCTGTTCTCAGAGAGGGATCTCTCAAATATTTGTTTGCAAAGGTTTATCTTGTTTTCTTTGGTTATAGATTTTAGACTAGTTATTATGTGCAGATGTGTGTTTGGTTGGGTTGAGTTGATACAACAGAATATGAAAAGATCTAGGAAAGATAGACAGAAGGAAGAAATATCAGGTTCATTGGGCAATGGAGTCAAAATAAGACCATGAAAAACTCTTCAAGGGATATGGAATATCAAAGGGCAAATCTAACTTGGCCACAGGATCCTTTGTTTTGGAATGAGATGGACATTAATGATTTAGAAAAAGAAATTTAATTCTCAACAAAGGGAACTTGAGAAACATGACTTAACAATAAAGAGATATTTGATAGACAGGGCTAACCATGAATTCTAAAAACATTCTTTAAGCAAATAATGATTTCAAGACAACTTTTAAAATGAAATCTAAGATTCGGGGAACACCCTATTTCCTCAAAGATCTTATTTTAAAGGATTTAGAAAACATAAAAGATTCACTGATAGTTGCATTCATAGAAGAGGGAACACCTAAATAACATTTGTGTTTGCAACTATAAAGACCTTCAAAACAACTGTTTAAGCAGGGGCAAAGGGTAAGATCAAAACCGACCTCTTTGATTAACTTAAGACTATGGTACTTCGAAGGGAGATTTCAATAAAGGCTTTCAAGTGATGGCAAACAAGCAGGGAGAACCATAACATGCTGAAACCAACTATTTGAGCTATCAAAGAAATAAACGAGCATGAAGACTCAAGAGAAGTTTTAAAGCCTCTAAAATACTTCAGCAGAAGAAAACATAAAACAGTGAAGGGTGAACAGGTCTAAGGTGCTTCCAGGAGTCATTTCTTAGCCTAAAACTTTCAGCCTACTATAGTAAGAAATTATGAAACATAATGAAAACAAGGAAAAACATTCAATAGTTCAGAGCACTTCACCAACAGTCAAGCTCATGGATCCAATGATAGAGCCTTCTCAGGAACAGACATGCAACGACATCATCAAGACATCCAAGACTCCAAATTATTTTCAACTTCAACAGACTCGTATATTTATTTCAGAGAGTTTCGATATTTACAACTTGTGATCAAACAGCAACCAACCTTCTCATCTTATGTAGAAGTACTTATAGGAAGATGAGGAGGTGAGAACTAACAAAAATATCTCGTGAACCATTAATACAGATTAAATGACTTCTCGGTCTCTTGAGGGGTTCGATGGAGAAGTGTACAGGTGGATCACTGTATTAATGTTTTACAATTAATATCAAAGCTCGACGGGAACTTTATTTGACTTTGAGGCTCTATGTTCCGTCCGGAGCAACTCTGCAGCTTTTTAATATTACACTCCTTTGGCATAATTAACTTCTTGGTAGCGCTGGAGGAAGATATTCCCTGAATCAATAACTTCGGCCTCTGTTTGAAAGGTTTGAGGCAACAGGTGGCTCTTTGTAGTAGCTGAGGAATCAGTTCGCCTCAGTTGAAGCGGTGGAAACCTTTCTGTCATCAAAACATTTATGATTTTATTTTAAATTATGTTTCAGATTGGGGATTAGGATTTTAATAACTGTCTTAGTCGTAATCCCCACAAAAACTGTCTTCAACCTTCTTCTGTTGTGCTCTGTCTTCAAACTGATACTTCTTAACTTTTTTTGAATTAAAACAATGTCTTGTCGATGTGCAGGCCGCACTGGGATTTTCGGCATTAATGCTCATGAAACATTGACGAATCATTGAATCCAACTGCGCGAATGGTTCTCTTTAACAGGTCGAAGGCATAGTAAACGTCTTTCCAGACCCTCGGCTTTCTTTCATTATACAATGGAAAACCATTAAAACACCTGCAAAACACAAAAATAGTTAAGAAATCCTGCGGAAATAGGTTTAAACTGCTTCAGATGGCGGGGGAGGAGCGTAGCCGTCGGATAAAGGCAACCAACGGTGGAGATTTGTGTAGACGAGGCAAAAAAAAGAGAGCGGGGAGATGAACAAGTCGGAGTAGTTTTGGACCGTCCGATCTGGACACGTGGACGGTCCAGATTCAATCGAAGGGTTTCAATCGGAGGTGGCAGAAAAGGGGACGCGATTGAAAATTTCAGCGCGATTGAAAAATTCCGATTAGAACATTTCGATTGGGAGATAACCGTCCAATCTACATATCAGATCGACGGCCTAGATCCTTTGTTTTCTTACACCGGCGGGACCCTTATGCTTCGTAAGAAACCCATAAATTTCAATAAAAAGTAAGGTTTTGAGTGAAATGGGCGGAATATATATATGATAGGCTGGCGCCCGATTGCGGGGCCACTGGGTGTATGGAGTACCATAGGCCCGGGCTTTATATAACTAGGGCCAATCGTAATCAAAACATTCGGGCCCGGTCTTTTGATCAACCCATTTTAAATTCTCCGATCGCGATTGCGCGATCGGTCTTTTTGATCAACCCATTTTATTTAAACACGTGATTTTGGCATTTTTTAAAACAAACTTTGGAATAATGGGTTTTCAAGTTTTACAAAGAAAAATATTGATTAGAAAGGGATTTTTCAATAGTTTAGCGCCCGATTGCGGGCTTATGGGGCAGTTTAAATGATAATACGATCTGCAGTTTAGGACAAAGGGGCTGATCGCAATCGATATTTTGAAATGGCTCACAAACATGCACACTTGAATCTTTTCGATTCGATTAGCGCTTCGTGGGTTTGGCGCTTGGTTTTTATGATGAGGGCGTATTGGGGAAGTGGTTTGGAAACTCAGGCCAAGGGGCTTAAACCTTTAATAAAGAAATGGGTTTTTTACACAGATTTTTCAGTGAATTTCAAAGGTTTCTTGAGGGTTTCGACAGAGTTCGAAAGAAGTTTGGAACTCTGAAAAGGCAATTTTATATGAACAGAGGGTGAGGAAAAATGGAGAACAAAGGAAAATGATGAAAATATGAAGGTTAGTCTCTGAGAGGAAAAAGGGGAAAAATGATGGTTTCTTCAGCAGTTTCTTACAGGAAATCAGCAGAATTAAAATAGGGAAAGTGATGAAGATTTTGGACAGAGGCATGAGGCCTACAAGGAGTCTTCAAGAGCCAATAATTTTTAGTGATAAAATTTGTTCCTTGGAGGCTCAAAAAATATCTTAGCCACCTTTTGGTATAACAAAATATTATAGGTGGCTAACACAGACAACTTCAGAGAAGGATGAATCCAAACCTTAGAGAGATTGTTAAAGAAGAATTGCAGAAATTGTTAAATGTCAATTTTATATATCCCATTTCAGATAGTCATTGGGTCTCTCCTTTGGTGATTGTACCCAAGAATAATGTAAAATGGAGGGTATGTATTTACTACCGAGAACTAAACAAAGCTACTCTTGAAGACCATTTTCCCTTATCTTTCATAGATCAGGTGTTAGACACATTAGCAGGCAAGAAGTACTTTTCATTTTTGGATGGGTTCAGTGGCTATAACCAAATTCAAGTAGCACTTGAGGATCAAGACAAGACCACATTTACCTGTCCTTGGGGTACCTATGCCTACTGAGTATTTCCATTTGGATTATGCAATGCACCTGCAACATTCCAAAGGGAAGTATTAGGAATATTTTCAGATCTAATACATGACTGTGTAGAGGTATTTATGGATGACTTCACAGTCTATGGAAACAAATTTGAAGAAGCCTTAGCAAACTTGGAAAAAGTTATAAAGAGATGTAAAGAAGCAAATCTTTCATTAATTCATGAAAAGTGTTTTATGATGTTTACTGAAGGGATTTTTCTAGGACATCACATTTTAGGAGAGGGAATCAAAGTTGATAAGTCAAAAGTTGAAGTCATCTCCAGATTACTAGTTCCAAGTTGTCAAAAAGATGTTAGGATTTTTCAAGGATTTACATGGTATTATAGGAGATTCATAGAAAACTTCACCAAGATAGCATCTCCACTTTTCAAATTAATTACCAAGGACTGTGAATTCAATTGGACTTCTGACTACCAGTTAGCTTTTGAAACCTTGAAAACAAAAATCTATGAAGCACCTATTTTAAGGGGACCTAACTGGAAATTACCTTTTCATATTTCAACAGATGCCTCAGATACAACTTTAGGAGCTGTATTGGGACAAAAAGACCTGATTCCTTATGCCATCTACTATACAAGTAAAAATTTGACTCCTTCAGAGTTGAGTTATACTGTAACTGAAAAAGATTTCTTAGTTTTTGTTCATGCCATAAATAAATTTAGACACTATATAAAAGGCTATGAAACTTTTGTTCACACAGATCACTCTGCAAATAGGTACCTAATGAACAAATCAATTACTAATGGCAGAGTCACAAGATGGTTATTTCTTTTAAAAGAGTTTAACATCACTATTCTAGATAGGCCTAGAAAACAAAATATAGTAGCTGATTTCCTATCTAGACTCCAAAACATTAAAGACAGTACTCCAGTTGAAGATAATTTCCCTAATGAATATCTCTTTGCAATTACCACTCAAACTCCTTGGTTTTTTGATATTGCTAACTATCTAGTTTCAGGAAAATTTCCTTCAATTATGAATACAAGAGATAAAAGAAAGATCATTTATGACAGTGCAAAATATTCATGGGTTGCTAATGAGTTATACAAAACAGGTCCAGATTTCATCATCAAAAGATGTGTTCGAGAAGATGAGATGCCTGAGATCCTCAAGGCATGTCATGATGAACCATGTGGTGGACACTTTGCTGATAAAATGATAGCTTATAAGATCTTTCATTTAGGATATTATTGGCCATCCCTCTTTAAGGATGCTAAAGAGTATGTTAAAATGTATGATAGTTTCCAAAGGGTAGGGAAACCTTCTCCTTCAGGTGAAATTCCACTGCAACCTCAGGTACACATTGAACCCTTTGAGAAATGGGCTTTGGATTTTGTAGGACCTATTAATCCTCCATCAAGACAAAAGAAATATATATTAGTTTGCACTGATTATGTTACCAAATGGGTAGAGGCCAAACCATTACTTTCTGCTACTGAAGCATCTGTAGTCAATTTTCTTTTTGAGGATATTTTTACTCGTTTTGGTGTTCCAAGAGAAATTGTTACAGATCAAGGAGCTCAATTCACATCAAAGCTAGTGGAGAAAATGGTAGAAAAGTACAAAAATAGACACAGAAAATCTACTCCCTACCATCCACAAGCAAATGGGCAAGTGGAATCTACCAATAAAGTCATTGAAGGGATCCTAACAAAGACTATTCATTTACACAGGAGAGATTAGGCAAAAAGGCTTCCTGAAGCCTTGTGGACCTACAAGACTACATGGAGAAACACAACAGGTCACGCTCCTTATGAACTTGTTTATGGAAAACAAGTCTTGTTTCCCATAGAATTTTAGATCCAGACTTTTAAAATGGCAGTCCAGCTAGGACTTGATCTAACAGGAGCACAGAAGCATAGATTAGAGCAGACTAATGAATTGGATGAGATCAGACAAGATGTAGTCCATAGAACAAGCATATTCCAACAACAAAGGACTAGATGGCATGATAAGAACATCAAGGAAAAGAAATTTAAAGAAGGTGACTGGGCTCTCTTATTTGATTCAAAGTTCAAGGATTTTTCAGGTAAATTTCAGACTCATTGGCTTGGGCCATATGAGATTGTGAAAATCTTTGAAAATGGAGCAATAAAAATTAGGACAATGGATGAAGGAAAGGTAGCCTTTCTTGTAAATGGACACAGATTGAAATTGTATCATAAGCCACTTTCAAGAGAGGAATTTGTCAAGAAATTTCAAGATAACATTGATATGAAGTTAGTGAAGAAGAATCCTTCGTATTCACTAACTTAATTGTATTCTTCTTCAATATATAAAAAAATAAAAATAAAAATAAAAAAATATATATATAAAAAGGGGTTATAAACATGAAAACCAATCATTGATGGGCATGTTTATACAGAAAATATAAGGTGAAAATCAAAGTTCCTCTGACACTTTAGATTTTTAAAACTTGTTCTCTGCAATTAAGTATCATAAAAACATAAGTTGCAAATTCACTTTACATATTCATAGTCCATTTCATTCATCCCATCCATGTCTCACTTTATCCATATTTCATTCAATTTCATAATCCATCTCATTCCATTCCATACTTCATTCCATCCACATTTCACTTCATTCCATTTCATATTTTAGAGTTTTTACAGGTACATTCTGTAGCTACCTGTTCTGCAGCCAGATCCATTGTGCAGCCAATTGATACTGAAAAATTTACTCCAGCAAACAGAGGATAAGTCAAAGAAGGTTATAAAGCCTAAGAGATCAATATTCTTCAGATGAAAGACAAAGCACATCAAAGCAGCAAAAATTCAAAAAGGGCTAAGGTAAAATTGCATGAAATTATTTTGATAGCAAGTCATTAAAGGTATAATATGGTTAGGTCATATGTTTTCCTAAGTTATTTTATGATTCGAATTGATCAAACTCCTATCATAAACATTCCTTGACCAAATCCCTTTTACCCCGCTCCATACCAAATTATCATTAATTGAAAGATAACGGTTAAGACCTAGAAGTGACCTATTGGGTCACGTCATCAGACCGGAGCATTCATTGATGATTTTTGAAATCCTCAGAAAGATTTCTTCGTGGTCATTCATTCCATGAAAAACTCTTATACCCGATTATCCTTCATGATTTATCACTACCCTGTTCCGTTCACTCCCACTCACTGTTATTTCTTTTGTAGCCAAACCCTCATCTGCAAAGAAGTCACTTTAGGGCAAGACAACCCTTCACAGTTGCTTTTGCTTTAAAAACAGGAACAGAGCAGTGAATTGAAGCCAGAGAAAGGAAGAAATTTTCATGAAGAAGAAATGGGGCTTATTGTCAGGTCAGAGCCAATTGGAACTAAATATTTGGAAGGATACCCTCAGATCAAAAGGTTATTGCAATAGGTTGGATGGCTAAGTTTTATAGAGAAATTTAATGGATTTCATAAAGAAATCACAAAGTCATTTTCCAGATCATTCAATGGAGAAGAAGTGGAGATTGGGGATATCAAATTCTCCATCATAGAGTCTTTCATAGTAGAAGCAACAGAGCTGCCAAGGCAGGGAGAACGATGGTTTAAAAACAAAGAATTTCACAATGAGGCTTGGAGACAAATGTTGAAAAACCCAGGTATGGACACTACAGTGTTTAAGAAAGGCATTCCTAGTTCGGCTTTGAAGAATAAATGGAGGAATATGCTATTAACCTTACAAAAGTTCATAACTTGTGAAGGCAGATTTGGTACTTTGTATGTTTATCACATTAGGCTCATGATGAAATTTCTAGATGAAGAAATAAATCTGCCCTTTTTCCTACTTAATATTTTGAAAAGAATGTCTTCAAATGTCCAGAAAAGGCTTCAGTTCTTAGAGACTACCCTACATCATCATGTCTTAATAAAAAATTTAATTGAGTTTCATTTGAAGAAGATAGGGGATAATTGGGATGAATTCCTCCTAAGGAATTATTTTGAAGAACTTAGAGAAACATTGTCCAAGGAAAACCTGTGAGAAGAAGTTGGAGAGGAAAATATGTCAAAACTGTTGAAATCAAGCCTAGTGTATCAACACAAGAAGACAGTGATGAAATAATCTCTAATAAATTGGTAAAAATTAGGAAACAACTCAAGAATAAAAGGAAAGAGGAGTTAACAAATGAATATGTTGAGGGAGAGAGTGTAAAAGATAAAAAACCACCCAAATTAAGAAGACGTTCCAGGCTTAAGGGTATGATGAAAAAGACACACATTAAAGGAACTGAAATCATAAAAATTGAAGAAGAAGAAGTTCCAGTTCAGACCCCAGTTGAAAAATCTCTTGTATACCAATATGAAGAAAACTCTGGTAGAAGAACCCCAGATGTAGATCCAGCTTAGCCTCAAAGAGTAGAGAAAGGTACCCCATTCCAAAAGAACCTCCAATTGTAAAATTAAAAAGAGACAATTATGAATTGGAGATACTGAATAACCATATTAAGAATGAAAATGAAATTCTAAGGGAGAAATCTAGATTGAAAGGTAGCATTGACAGTACTCTCTCTCAGAAAATGGAAGGATTATATAAAGCAAATAAGAAGTTGAAGAAAAGGAACATGAAATTGAACAGGGCACTTATTAATCTAAAGTTCAAAACACTCATGTGGAAACCCAATATGGCATTAACTACCAGAAGAAGCATAAAAATAAGGTTAGATGTTCTTGCAGAGGTATCAGTACAAATTGAATGAAATTGCATGAGGACATGCAAAAGTTTTGCAGTGGGGGTATGTTGAGCCCTAAAAGTGTCTTCTCCTTTGCCAAAATCCTCTTTATCTTATCATTCCTTCTGTCATTTATATACCTTAAATATCAATAAGAATGATTAAAATCACTTAAGGAGTACATGCAATGACTAACTTGTTGTAATTTTGTGGTTTTGTTGTCTTAATGATTTCTGAGAGGTTTTAGCTACAAAATGCAGTCATTCTCTAGCCAGTTACACATTCTGTAGCCATTTTTGTGTTTGAACATATTACAGGTGTCATCTGAAGAAAAGGAGTATATGGTTAGATTCTAAATATTTTCTACTTTGTTCCTTGTCATCCACGAAGGCTGAATCAAAATCTGGAGATGCTTGTGCACGTGGTTAAACCAAGAGTTCAAGAAGCATATTTCTATAAGGATAATGACTCTTGATTTACTTTCAACAAATCAGAAGTCCTATAAAAGATTTTTAGTTTGATTTTGACTTTAGAAAACACCTGTGCCTACTTTTATTCAATTTTAGTTATGTAATTGCCTATAAATTTAGCTTCGTCATACCGAGAAAAAAAGTTAACTATTATTTGCCAAAACTATGATACTCTGTTTCGAAGTATTTTTTATAATAAGAAGGAGCATAACTTTGATGATGTGTTGAATACAAGCTTAGGGAGGTAAGGATTTTCATGCTAACTTGATAGCAGAGGGCCCTTGCTATCTAAGGAGGCTTCCATGTGCTTTCTAGATAAGTAACTTTTAATTTTTTTTTATTGTATTTCTCACTTAGACAATTTTCTGAGTTTGTATCATCCAGTATCATGTCTTGCTTTGTTTGTTCGGCTAACAGATCCTCATGATTTTATAATTAGTCCTTTCTTAAAATTTTTCCAATATATCACTATTCATTGAATGGATTTCGTTGTGACATCTTGAGTTACCACCACTTTAGTTTTTGTCACTTAGATTAAAAGATTTCCATTATCCTACAACCACTCTTTTTCTTAAAAGCTTTTACAACATATCACTATTGACTGATTGAGATTTGGTTGTATGATGATTAAGTTAATTAGGTTGGATTGAAGATCCTCATATTGTTGCAAGCAGTCTTTTCTCAAAACTGTCCCAATAAATCTCTAAATCATAGAAATACCTAATTGTAATACTGTGGGTTACTTGTTGTGTAGAAGATCCTTATTTTGGTATATCAAGTCTCCTTCAATGAACTATTCCAATACATCTATAACTAATGAATGAGACCTAGCTGTAACAACTTAAGAAGTTTAAATTTTCATAGAGATCTTTAGCATATTGTGGCAATTCTCTTCTCAAGTTGTTCCAAAATATCCCTAATATATGAATAGGATTGCACTACAATATTCTAAGTCTGTTTTTAGGAAGATCCTCATTACATTGGAGTTCAATCTCTTCTACAAACTATTCCAACAAACATCTAACCAAAGGATTATGTTGAATTATAATGTCTTGAGTTACATTTCATGTTCATTTGCAAGATAGGACATCCATGGATTAGAATGCTCTGTTTTTTCATCATTAGGACAGAATTTACAATTACACTTTTGTGTGAGTTTAAGGTTCTCTTTTCTTCCCTTTTTGTCATAGACTTGATATCACCTTTTGAACATAGATTAACATACTAAAACCTAAACAAAACAAAACTCAAAAAAATCAACAAAATATTGAAAACAATGAAATAAGAATAAGGATATTTAGGCTTACATAGTGCAACTATATCTCATCAGTTTACAAGTCCTGGTCGAAAATTTATGCTATCAATTCAGGACACTAAATTGACTAAACAAGTATGCCCTTGAGGGTAGCTCGAATTATATTGCATGGAAGGACAGGATGGAGGCGGTGCTGGATGATAATGGTTTGAAGGAGTTCATAGATGTAGACATTCCAAAACCTGCTTCTAGCGATGCAGCCACACTTGACGCATGGCAAAAGAAGACAACAAAGTGTCGAAGGATTCTGTTGGAAGGTGTGAAGGATCACATAGTGTCCAGCCTTCACGGTAAAGCTTCTCCATTCTTGATGTGGAAAGCTTTGACAGACTTGTTCCAAAGCAGAAGCGACCAGAGGAAGTTGGCGCTTAAAGACAAACTCAGGAAAATAAAAATGGAGAAAGGCGACAGTATACCCAAGTACCTCACGAATGTTTTCCAGTACAAGGATGAGCTGGGAAGTGTGGGGGTTACTATTGATGAAGAAGACTTGGTGAGATTGGCTCTCCTTGGGCTTCCGAAGAGTTGGCATAGCTACGAGGACTCTGTCAATGGTCGGGAGAAACTGCCAGGATGGGAGCGACTTTGGTCGGATCTTGTGCAGGAGGAGATAAGGCGGGGTACCAGGGATGGATCTTCTTCGAAGAATGAAGATGAAGAAAATTGCGCTTTGGCTGCCAAAGCAAGGAAAGGGAAGGGAAAGAAAATTCCTTCTCAATCCGGTGCAAAAGGCAAGAAGCAGGACTTGTCCAAGGTGAAGTGCTTTCACTGTCACCAACACGGACATTACGCCACTAATTGTCCACAGAAGAAGAAAAATAAGCAGGCTGCTGGATCTGCAGCTGGAGAGGCCTTAGCCTCACAGTTTGAGCTAGATTTTTTGCTGATCGCATGCTTGGTCTCAAGTGTGATGGGTTCAGTGTGGTTTCTTGACAGTGGTGCGTCTTTTCACATGACAGGAGATCGAGATTTGTTTACTGATCTGGATGAGAAATATCTTGGAGTGCACATCGAGATGGGCGATGATGGTAGATATAGTGCAACCAGTATCGGTACCATTTCCTTTGAGAGGGAGTCTGGTAAACCCTTCGTATTGAAGGAAGTGATGCATGTTCCAGGATTGAAGAAGAATCTTATCTCTGTGGCGATGTTAGAAGACAAGGGATATGATGTTGTCTTTAGCGAGGGAAAGGCTTTTCTGCACAGTAAGGCAACTGGTGAGACCCGGAGGATAGGAGTTCGAGTTAAGAACCTTTATCAATTGCAGTTAGATGGCTACGCCGCAATGGCAAGAAAAGTAGAAGGAGTGGTGAGCCGAGATGAGGGCGAATTGTGGCACAGGAGATTGGGCCATCTTCACCATGGCGCTTTGAAAATTTTGCAGCAGATTTCTATCGGGCTTCCCAAGGGTACACTTGCGCAGTCAGATCAGTGCAAGGGATGTACTTTGGGAAAATTTGTGAAGACCACTTTTCATGAGAAGGATAGTCGTGCCACAACGATCCTTGAGAGAATTCACACAGACGTGTGTGGGCCTTTCTCAGTAGCTTCGACAACAAATCACAGTTATTATGTGATATTTGTTGATGAATTTTCTCGTAAGTGCTAAATCTTATTCATGGAGAAGAAGAGCGAGACATACTCAAAGTTCTGTGAGTTCAAGGCACTGGTTGAGAAAGATTCGGGGAAGCAGGTGAAAGTTCTTAGGAGCGATAATGGTGGTGAATTCATCTCTGGCGAATTCAAAGACTTTTGCAGCGCAGAATGAATTCGAAGAGAGCTCTTAGTGCCTCATAACCCACAGTAGAATGGGGTCGCAGAGCGAAAGAACAGAACGATCGTGGGTGTTGCATGGGTGATGTTGCATGATCAGGGCCTTCCCATACACTTGTGGGTAGAAGCATGCAACACTGCGGTTTATGTGCCAAACCGTTGTCCTCATATAGTACTTGGCATGAGTACAGCTGAAGAGGCATTTTCTGTTAAGAAGCTTGATATTTCTCATTTGAAGATTTTTGGCTCACTTGTTTACATTCATGTGACGAAGGATACCAGGAAGAAGCTAGAGCCGACCGCAGAGGTTGGGATATTTGTGGGGTACACAGAAACACCCCACAATTATCGTGTGTATTTTCCAGATAGTCAGAAGACTGTTGTGCGACGAGATATCAAATTTCATGAGGAGAAAGCTATGAAGTTGTCGCTTGAGAGGGAGCTACACTTGCATGCAGATGAGAAGCTACTAGTTCCTAAATATGAGCCTCAAGATGTGGATTAGCCACAAGAGGAGGTTCATGGAGTGGAAGAAACCACTCATGTGGCACCAACCATCAGAGGGCAGAAGTGCACTATAGAAGCTGAGCGACTGAATCTTGATGCACCGCAGAATGTAGGAGCTCCTACATCAAAGCGCAGATAGAGACAATCACTTGACTGATTTACTAGATACATGGCTCTGATGAGAAAGTGTATCATGACAGAACCATCTTCTTTCGAGGAAGCTGTGGAGGATCCTGCATGGGTAGATGCCATGGTGGAATAGTATGAGTCGATTGTCAGACACAGTGCATGGGAGATTGTCCCAAGGCCGGAAGGGAAATCAGTGGTAGGTTCGAGATGGATCTACAAAGTGAAGAAAGCTACTGACGAGAGCGTCAAGAAGTAAAAGGCAAGATTTTTTGCCTGGGGCTTCTCATAGATTGAGGGGATCGACTATGAAGAAACCTTTGCACCTATCGCAAGGAATTCTTTCATACGGACCATCCTTTCTCTCTCAGCGCAGATGGGTTGGCACATTCATCAGATGGATGTGAAGACTGCGTTCCTCAACGGAGTTATTGAGGAGGAGGTGTACATAGAGCAGCCTGAAGGTTTCGAAATCTTCAGCAGCGATTCGCATGTGTGCAAGCTCAAAAGAGCGTTGTATGGGTTGAAACAAGCACCTCGTGCTTGGTACACACGGATAGATAGTTATTTCACCAGACTTGGTTTCACCAAGAGTGAGGCAGATCCGAACCTATACTAGATTATGGTGGAGGGTAAGTTACTGATCATTGTACTTTATGTAGATGATTTGATACTAACAGGTGATGAACTGTTGATGCACTCATGCAAGGCAGATCTTGCAAAGGAGTTTGAGATGAAGGACTTGGGCCTCCTTCATTATTTCCTGGGATTGGAAATTTGGCAATGGAAGGATGGATTGTTTGTGTCTCAAGGCAAGTATTCTTGGGAGATACTGGAGAAGTTCAACATGCAAGAAGGTAAGCTTCATCACACTCCCTCCTCTTCCTGGTGGTTGGAGGAAAGAGGATGCTACATCAGCAGAGGTAGTGGATGCCACTGTTTATCGACAGTTGATTGGTTTGCTCATGTATCTAGTCAATACACGACCGTACATATGCTATGTTGTTAACCAGCTTTCACAAGCTATGGTTAAGCCTACCAAACTCTTTTGGAAGGAAGGTAAGCATGTATTGAGGTATCTCAGAGGCACATCGGGATATGGATTATGGTACACACAGTCGAATGAGGTGAAGCTGCATCGCTTACGGATGCAGATTGGGCAGGGAGCCCAACAGACAGAAAGAGCACATCTGGAGGGATATTCATTATCGGGTCTACAACAGTTTCTTGGTACAGCGGGAAACAGAGATCCGTGGCACTCAGTTCAGTGGAGGCCGAGTACATGGAAGCAAGTTTGGCTGCATGCGAGACTATATGGCTGAGGAAGATCCTAGTCGGGTTGTTCAGTTCACACTTAGATCCTACTGTGATATATTGTGATAATCAGAGTTTCATTAAACTCTAGATTAATCTAGTATTTCATGATAGATCTAAACACATTGACATCCAGTATCATCATATCAGAGATTGTGTGTAGCGGAAGATCATGTTGCTTTCTTACATTCCCACGGAGGATCAGGATGCAGATATTCTGACGAAGGCGCTCACCAGGAGCAAATTCGAATACCATAGAGACATGATCGGGGTGGTAGATAATCCCTATCTTGTTGAGAGGGAGTGTTGAGATTCAACAAGATGATGAGCTTAGTGAAAAGAGTCGCCTTCACTAAGTGGGCCCGCAGGCTATTTTTGGCGCAAAGTCTATTTTTAGACTATGTCTATTTTTAGACATGTCGATCATATTCTATGAGTTGCAGGATGCTATTTGTGGATGGTTGGTAAAGTTGGAAAAATAGATGGACTTATATTTTTAGACATATTGGGCAGAATCTATTTTTAGATTGCCAGTCTAAAAATAGAAATGTCAAATATTATTAGCTCTTAATAATATTTGGACTCTAAACATTATCTTATTCTCTTGGAGCACTTTAGTTAAGTGCAAAGATGTGGCACAAGAGCTGATAGAAGGAATTACGTTATTCCTGAGGGTTTACTGGAGCTATTGCATGGAGGATTTCAGTTAGAACTCATGTGACAGAGTTTGGTGGAGTTATAGAAGTAGTTGGTGGAGTTGTGTTCAGTTTAACTCAGTTAGACACATCTGAGCTAGTTGTATCTAGTCTAACTGATTGATACACTAGTGAGAGTGGTTTGAATTAATTAATAACTAATTCACTAAATATTAACTCATTAATCAACTGAAGAATACATCAGTTAACTACAGTGCATGGACAGTTTCAGTGGAGACCAGTGGAGAGATAGGTGAAAGGGCAAGATGACTATCAGTTGTGATTATAGTGATGCATTGATTGCATCCAACACTCAGTAGAGATGCCAATGAGGATTGTAGTCAATCTTCCGAGGTAATTCGAGTTCATTCGTAGCCATTTATTCAGCAGGGATTGAAAAGTGAGGTAGGCTAAAGGTATGCAGATTGGTGCATGGATTTGCTAGATCGGACCTGATTAGTGTGTAGTGATTGTATTGTACTGAGAGCTTGATATGATCAGCTTTGTATGAGGATTGTTACATGATCTCTATGACATATATTATATAAAAATATTTGGGGTTTTTAGCTTTAGGCTTTCCCGTAAAACAACTTTGTTAATGTGTGTGAATTTTTATGGTTTCATGTGCTCTTTGCAATTGATTTAATTTCCGCATGTGATGATAAATGGTGGAATAGATTCTATATTGTGCATGAAGTTAAAATAGTGTGTGATCAAGAGAATCTTGGATATAATTTCTACACTAAGCCATATTATATCTGAAGAGGGGATCAAGATAGACCCAAAAAGGATTGAAGGAATATTGCAAATCAATCATCCTATAAATATCAAAGAACTACAATCTTTCATTGGAAATATTAATTTCTTAAGAAGGTTCATACCAAACCTTGGTGAACTCCTTAGAAACATGACAAACATGTTGAAAAGGGAAATAGGAGTTAAATGGACCACAGAAGAAAAGAAATCCTTCAAACTGGTTAAACAAGCACTCACCGAAACACTGGTTCTAATTAGCCCTGATTTCACCAAGGAATTTTTCATATTCTCCTTTGCATCAGAACATATAGTTAGTGTTGTCCTATTAAAGAAAAACATAAAGGGACAAGAGCAGCTTATTACATTTTTCAACAAGGCATTGAGAGATGCACCTTTGAAATACAACATAATGGAAAAACAAGTTTTTGCCTTGATCAAGGCATTAAAAGATTTCAGAGTTTACATTTTACACTCACACATAATTGCATTTGTGCCTAATTCAGTAGTAAAAGACATTTTAACACAAGACCCTGATCGCAAAAGAGGAAAGTGGATTGTTGTTATATTAGACTATGATTTAGAGATCAAGCCCACTAAACTCATCAAATGCCAAGGACTAGCTAAAATCATGGTTGAAACAAACTTCCAAGCACTAGACATGAGCATGATTGATACATTAGATGAACAAGAGGAGTTGACAACTCCACTTATTGAAGATTCATTTCTGAATTCATCTTGGTATGCTGATATTTTATATGAGCTTCTTAACCTCAATGTTCCTCCTGGTTTGTCTAAAACAAAGACAAGATTCTTAAAGTTAAAGGCTGTAAATTACTTCATTTTAGATAAATGTTTGTATTGGAAAAATGCTAGTGGTATATTGCTTAAATGTTTGCCTGAGAATGATGCAGAAAAGATGAAGCATGATTTTCATGAAGGAGAATGTGGAGGCCACCTTTATTGGAAAACTACTATCAACAAAATCCTTAGATCTGGTTACTATTGGCCCACTCTCTTTAAATACATCCATAAAATGGTAATTTCCTAACATAAGTGCCAAATATTTGAAGGAAAACAAAAACTCCTACCCTTACCTTTGCGTCCTATCTCTGTTGAAGCTCCTTTTCAACAGTGGGGCCTAGAATTCATTGGGGAAATCCATCCTGCTTCATCTTCCCAACATAAATGGATAATTACTGCAACTGATTATTTTACAAAATGGATAGCGGCCATCCCTTCTGGAACTTCCACAGATTTAGTCATCATTAAATTCCTTGAAAACCATATTTTTTCTAGGTTTGGTTGTCCTAGAAAGGTTATCACTAACAATGCTGCAACTTTTAGATCTAAGAATATGGTGGAATTTTGTCACAAATATCAGATTACATTAGTTCATTCTACAACTTATTACCCTCAAGGTAATGGGCTGGCAGAATCCTCAAACAAAATTTTAGTGAACATCATCAAAATTGTTGCTGGAAGAGAATAAAAATTCATGGCACAGTAAGCTAGTACATGCCACGTACATGCATTATGGGCAGACAGATTAATAAGTAAAAAAACACTTGGAATGTCTCCCTATCAACTAGTTTATGGAGCAGATGCAAATTTTCCAACAAGTCTAGGAGTACTAGTCATGAAATTGATCCAAGAAGTGCAGTCTGAAGAGGATGACATGATAAGAAGGATAAATTAGATTGTACAGTTGCAACAAACCAGGGAGGAAGCATATAATAGAACACAACTGGTGCAAGAAAACATCAAGAAGCTATTTGACAAGAGAACAAAAGCAAATGATTTCAACATTTGTGACAAAGTGCTCAAATGGGGCTAAAGGAGAGAAGACAAGGGAAAGCATGGAAAATTTGAAAATTTGTGGAAAGGCCCATACATTATCCACTCTGCCAGAGGTAACAATGCATTTTTTCTGTAAGAGATGGATGGAACATAACTTTTTGGAGGTCCTATCAATGGCAAGATGCTCAA